>JARHVA010003588.1:575000-635000 GCA_037957365.1 Torreya grandis
TGGGGTTTTATTGATAATTTTTTGTGTTGTGTAGGCTACAAGAAGAATTTGAATATGAAATCAAGTTTGAGAATAAATTTTTGACTTCATATAACTCCCTATGGTAATTTATTAAAATAAAAAATCTTCTTAATGTTCAAACAATAGCCTTCTTTTCAGCTAGTCAAAACTAACATAGTGGACACAAGGGTGAAAAATCTAAGTGTGGGCATTTTAAAAGCATGGATGATGCCTCTAAGGATATGAAGGGTCTTAAAAGGTGTAATTAAATCTCTACAATTTATTTTAATGTAAAAATTATTGTATTTTTTAGGCCAAGTATGAGGGATGACTAGAAAAGGAGTTTTTTAGACTACAAATAGTGATTGCTTCCATCCAAGAGTTTCCATATGAGTAGGAATGAAAAAAATGAATTTAGATGCATGAACTAAGGCCTTAACTCTCATCCCAATCATAATAAATATCCATAGTTAGTGGTGGGATGTTCAAATAAGTTCAAATTATGAAGGTAGTTTTCTGAGCCATGATTGGGAGTTTTATACCATTTTTCATAAGTTTCATGACTTGTATAGACACTTGATCCTATTTAAATTTCATGGTTTATAACATATCTCTTTCATATGTTATTTTAACCTATTTTATTATATTTTCAAGTGTTTAAGTGACTTTTGTAATTCCCTTGTCTTGTTCTCCTCTTAAAAGCTATAAATATTGACTCTTTTGGCTCTTTTCATTAGCATCCATTGGTTGATGGTTAAACCTTGGCCAGTTTATTACTTTAATATCTCTTTAAGAAATAAAACAAGTAAATTTTCCTACTTAAATGTTTTACAATTGAGTTTTGATGCAATCTTGTTGGTCTTATCTAGTAGAAGTTGATCTTTTCTAGTATGTTATCCTTGATTGTTCCTTAATGTACAAAATTAATTATTATAGGTCTTTGTTATTTTTAAAATTTTAAGTATATGTGTGTTTTAAAAGTTTTTTATGAATTTATTTTGTAAATGAATCACCCATTACCCTCCTAAACATTGAAATACCTTATGAACCTAACTTAAGAAATATTGATGTGATAACCATCTTGAGTTGTGAATCTTGAGTGAAGGAAACTTTGTTTAGATCTAAGTATTATAATTTAATTCAATAGGATTAAATTACATATTGGTACATCACCTTTTAGTTTTCTTAGTTATTTTTCAATACCCTTTTCATCCAATGTTGATAGGTAAGAAAGTACTTCAAAGAGTATATCAAGGAAACTAGCCCTTCTAGAGATTCATCTCAAAAAATTGTTACCCACAACAAGAGAGATGTTTTAATTGTGCCACTTGGATTATGAGAGATATGAATCTACTCAAGGTGTGTAAATACAAGTGACAATAGTTTTTGGCATGCCTGATGGGACTCTAAGTCCTAGAAGATTATCCAAGATTAGTGTCAGTCTTAACATAGTTATAGCTATAAGAACATCTATATTTAATAACTAAGACTCCATTAAAGTTTTAAAATATTTAGTTTTTTATCAATCCCTAACTTCCATGAAAAAGGTGACAACTAGGTCTGTTACTAAAGGTATACCCTTTGAGTTTATGAAATTGCCTTTGTATTTTGTCAAAAAAGGTTTAGGTTTGTGAATACTCATCCTTATTCAAGAGAGTTGGTGTATAAAAATTATAAGTTATTGTTTATTTAAACCCCTAATACTCATATTTCACATTCAAATATGGATAGAAACCAACATTTTGTACCTTTCATCGGATCGTTTCCTTTGAATCTTTCCCGATATGACCAAATTCCAAGAGTAGTCCTTAAGAGTGTTCTATCTTTTAGTGGAGAAGGTCCTATTAATACCTTTGAACATATTAGAAACATAAAAATTATAAAATATCCATAATATTACCTAAGATAATTTTTATAGTAGGTTATTTGCATTGTCTTTCAAAGGTAAATCTTTGGATTGGTATGGGACTCAATCTAAAATTATATTGGTTCATGGGATAAACTAGGAGATCTTTTGACTAAGAGGTTTGGAGAGAATAGTGATAATCTATCACTAGATGAGAAATTTACCACTATAAATAATGCACCACAAGATTTTATGTAATATTTTAACACTAGATTTCAAAAAACATGGGATAGGATCTCAATATGTGTGAGACCTACTCCAAACTATAACTTCTTGTAATATCTAAAAGTATTGAATAGTGATGTGTCCATGATGATTCAATCCATGGGTGGGAATGCACTAATTTTTGCCTATTATATATCCTTAAATGATGAGAATTATCTTGTTTAAGTAGGGAATATTGCTCCTAGGCCACCAATTTCATTATTTCTTGATCTGTAGCCTCTTAGTCAAGTTACATTACCTACCTTGGTTCCTTTGCCTACTAAAGAAAGGTCTTCCATTGCCACCACAAATGACATTAATGAAGTCAAAAATTTTATCCAAAGTGTCACTAATGAATTGGTTTCCCTCAAAATGTAAAAATCTCAATGTTATAGACTTGATCATCCCTATAATTAGTTTGGACAAGGAAATTGACCTCCTTTTCAAGGTAATGCTCAAGGACAAGGTCAAATCACTCAAGGTATACTTTACAAAAGTTATAATCATAATAATACCTCTTCTTTGAAATATCTTGTTCCCATTGAAAACAATTTTTTTCAATAACAACCATGTTGTCCCTCTAATGACCAAAATCAAGGTCAAGTTACATATGCCAATGAAATGCTTAGTCAAGACATGAAAATACAAGGAAATAAAACATCTCACATTTCCAATTTTGATATTCCAATGAAAATTGGAATGGAGAGTGGAAAAAATAAATTTATTATACTCTCATAAATAATTTTGAGGGAGAGTTTTGTGCCATCAATTATTTTAGGAATTCAAGCAATGTGAATGCTAGTGTGTCCTCTAACACTAGGTCTAAGAAGAAGGTTGTTGAAGAGATTCAAGGGGAAAATAAAGGACCTATTTTGAATCATATATCATATTAAATGTTTTATTGGTGTAAATAATACCATAGGGCTCAATAAAATTATAAGTCTTAGAATGTAATGCCTACTCTTACACACCCACCTCCATAAGCTACAACACAAGGTATTAGTAATTTTAAAGAACCTTCCAAGGTGAGTAATCCTTATATTAATGTTTTGTATAAAATTAGTAATTTTTAAATGAATATTTAATTATGGTATTCATTAAAAATAATTGGATAAAAGGACATGCTTCAAAAAGAATTGTAAGGGCTTGGTAAGTAAGTTGGATCAGCTAGGAATGAGAATATTGTCTTGGTAAATGGAACTTATCCTATTGATAAATAAGTGAAGAAGACTAATAAGACTCCTCATTTTACCTATACTTTATTATTTTTGGTTTCTTATTTCATAATTACATCAAATATAGTGGGGATATTACTTCAGTTATGCCCAAGTGTATAGCAGATAAACTAGGCCTCAATTATGAGCCAATAGCTAAAAGAGTTTTATAATTAGATGGATTGCCATTAAAGACATTGGGAATAGTCAAGGATTTTAACTTGATCTTACATGATTTTCCTAATTTCTCCATTTCTCATGATGTGGTTTTGGTAGATTTACCTCCATACTTTGCTCTTTATTTATCAAGAGAGTTTGTAGCTAAGATAGGTGGATACTTGGTAGCCAATTGGTCCTATATGGTTTTTAAGACAAAGTATGGTAATAAAGTGAAGATTGAATTAGAGCCTACCCACTTCAATCACTTATAACCTTACATGATTAAAGTGGAATATGTCAATTATGCCATTATTGATGAGGAAGAAATTCACATAGATCAATCTCCAACATCTTCTCTTGAAGGAGTTTTTAATTTGTATTTAGATGAATGGGGAAATGAATATTATGATAATTATCCTTAAAAATTCATAGAGTAATCTGGTCTTAGAGTGTGTTTCGTTCATTATGAATACATGTTTGAGCCAAATTTGATGAAGCCAAGTGAAGACATGGATGGTTTATGGTAGTTTTTCTTTGATGGATCAAAAAGTAAGATTGGGGTAGGTGGTGGAACAATGTTGGTTTTCCATTCAAAGGAAAGGTGGTTTTCCAATTTCATATTTCAATTATCTTTTAATTTTAATGTTTCAAAATATTAATCCCTCATTCATGGCCTTTATTGGGCTAGGAAAAGAGGTGTAAAAGAATTACAATTGTATGGTGATAGTGAGTTGATTGTGAATCATGTAAGAGGATAAAATATGAATAAGAACTCTTTGCTTAAGTCTTATAATTATAGAGTGTGGGATATTGTGGAATATTTATGAGATTTCAAAATCACATCTAAAACAAGAGAAGATAACAAACACGCTGATAGGTTGGCAGCAATTGGAGCTTAGTTTGATGTTCCAAAAAGGATAAGAGAGGATAAAAATCAACCACATCTCAAGGTTATTGTAAGTCCCTCCATACTAGATAATGTCACTTATTAGAAAGTGATTGATATTGACCAACAAATAAAACATTAGGTAGAAGATGAATTTAAGTTTTCTTCTAATAATGAGTCCAAACTAGAACAACAATATGGAAGGCAGATTATACAATTGAAGTGAAACAAGCTCCCTAAAGGCCTAGTCATGATTGAGATTATCTTCAATGATGATGACCAGTTGAAGAAAGAAAAGTTAATCATGTCTAATAAGAAATAAAAATATGATAAATTAAAAATGTTCAAGGATAAGTTGCTTGTACTTGGGAAGGTATGTACTAGTGAAGAGAAACATGCTTGAATTGAGTTATGCTAAGAGTTTTTTATTTCTTTGAATGGGAATATAGTGATTTGAAGCACTTTGATCCAAACTTAGCTCAACATACCATAGAGATAGATGATAATTATAAACCTATCAATAAAATACAAAGGCAAATCAATCCTAAGATTGAGCCTCTCATGAAGAAAGAGCTTAATAAGTTGATTGAGTCCTAAATCATCTTTCCTATTAAGCATTCATCTTGGTTCGAAAACTTAGTCCATGTTAGAAAGAAGAATGGAGAAATCAGGTTGTGTGTTGATTTTAGGGACTTGAATAGATTTTTTTGGAAGGACCATTATCCTCTTCCTATCATGGAACAAATTTTTCAAGTTGTGGTAGGTAGTGAAAGGGTTTCTCTTCTTGATGGATATTCTAGGTATAATCAAAATTTGGTGAAGGAAAGTGATCAATATAAAAAAAACTTTACTATTAAATGGGATAAATATTATTATAGTAAAATGAATTTTGGATTGTATAATTTTAGAGCTACATTTCAATGTGCAATGGATATAGCTTTTCAAGGACTAATAAATGACATTGTGTTGGTGTATCTTGATGATGTCATATTTTTTTCTAAGGATGAAAAGGAGCACTTGAATTACCTTAGGTAGATTTTTGATTCATGGATAGAGTTTAGAATATATATTAACCCAAATAAGTATGTGTTTGATTTCTATGAAGGAAATTTTTTAGGACACATTGTCTTAAATAAGAGCCTATCCATAGATCCTAGAAGGGTGAGTGCAATTTTGGCATTGGCTATGCTCAAACACAAGAAAGGTTTGAACTTTTTCATTAGGAAAATTAATTTCATAAGGAGGTTAATCCATGATTTTTATAATTTAGTGAAGGATGAAATGTTCACTTGGACTAGAAGAAGGAAGGAAAGTTTTGAGGAGATTAAACAAGGCATTACCCAAGCTCTAACTCTTGAAAGTCCTAATTTCTCAAAGTATTTAAACTTGTATACCTTTGGAAATGAGGATTTAATCCCTACCATGATTACTTAATCAAATTAATAAAACTTGGACTAGCCTATTGCCTTCTTTAGTCAACGTTTGGAGGGTTATGAGGTAAGATACACCTATGTTGATAAGCAATTACTTTCAGTTGTTAGGAGTTTAAATAAGTTTAGGAATATGCTATCTAAATACAAGATTCTCATATTATTACCACATCCTAATGTCAAGTATTTCCTTTTGAGTAGATACTTGAATGAAAAAAAGGTTGGTTGGATCAAAAAAGTGATGAAGTATGATGGACAACCAAGCTAATGAAATGGAATGGGTTATGTGAGCACCTTACCTCAGATTTGAAGAAAAAAAAGGAGGTTTTTTTGGAACTTCATGATGGCCCTATGATATATACACTTTCATCAATGAGGAATTTGACACAAGATATAATCAATTTTCTTCAAACCGGTAAGTGTCCAGAAGGCCTAAATAGAGATAGAAGAAGGTAATTTAGATTGAAATCCATTCCTTATGTACTAGTTGATGGAGTATTTTTTATTAAGGACTTCTTAGGTGTGTTAAGCTAGATAAGATTTAGAAAATATTTCTTGAGTTTCATGATGGACCAGTTGGTGGTCACTTTCCTCCAAGAGCCACAACTACTAAGATTATGAGGGTTGGATACCTTTGGAATATTTTTTTAAAATAAACCCATACTTGGGTAAATAAGTGTCAAAAATGTACTCTCTTTGATGGTAAAAAAAATCTTATTGTCTTTCCTCTTCATCTAATTTAGGTTGATCAACCCTTTATGTAATGGGGTTTAGATTTCATAGGCCTAATCAACCCACTTTCGAGTATTGCCCATAATTGGGTGTTGACTACTACAAATTACTTTACAAGGTGGGTGTATGCCATAGCTCTCAAGGAAGAAAATACAAGTTCAGTTATACATGTCTATGAAGGCATAGTGACAAGGTTTGGAGCTCTTTCAATAATAATTTAAGATAATGCATTGGCTTTCCTTAGGATGAAGACAAGTGAATGCACTGTGAAACATGGCATCTATCTTAGTAATTCCTCCAAATATTATCCATAAGAGAATATACTATCTGAGTGCACCAATAAGAATCTAATCAGGATCATAAAGAGAATAATGGAGGAGAGCCGAAGGATTTGGCATTCTAAGTTGAACATAGATCTTTGAGCTGATAGGATCACACCAAAAAGATCCATTGGAAATTCACCATATATAATTGTCTATGGGAGAGAAGCTATAATAACTATTTAACTAGAAATACCATCCTTTGATCTCACTTATCAACTATAGTTTATGGAAAATGAAAGCATAGAAGTTAGGTTGTGTGAGTTGATGGAGCTTGAGGAGATAAGAGACCAAGCTATGAAAATAATGGGAGCTCACCAAGATCAAATAAAGAGATAATTTGACAAGAAATCCATGCCAAGGAGTTTCAAAGAGGGAGACATTGTTCTAAACTAGGATGAAAATAGGGCTAAGCCTAGAAGACACACAAATTTTGATTCTTTGTGGAGTGGCCCTTATGTTATCACCCAATTCAAGTAGCATAATGCTTTCCAACTCTCAAAGTTGTATGGAGAGGAGCTTCATATCAAAATCAATGGGATATATCTCAAACATTTTTACTAAGGTTATTCTCTCTCCTTGTACATAGTTTATTATTTTCCTTATGTTCCCAAAGTGCTTATGCACATGTGTGAGTTTATTTTGTGTCTCGCTTTATCTTGTGTTTGTTTGGAGTGGTGTCTTTTTTGTGGGAGTTTTATGCAATTCCTTGATATTTGTCTTCAATAATTTATTGACTCCCTTGGCCCTTGACATGATAAGGCTACTAGTCCTTAGTATAGCAGGCATACTAACCTTATGAGTCACCAATTAGTTGACCAAATTTGACTTTTAGGTCAAATTGGGATCCCATAAGTAAAAATTTGGTTTTAAATTCTTTTAGAAGGAATATTAAATTGTCATGGGGTGTATTATATATTATTTTATGTCATTTAGGGTTATTCTAGCCTTAGTCATAGTCATATTAATTAATTTATCTTCTGGGGTCATTAAATGTGCTTTTAAGGGTCTTAAATGCAAGTGGCATAATTACCAAGGTGACTAGGTGTCCTATTTTCATTTAAAACGTCAAAGATATCAGTATATCTATTAAGGATGTCAAGTACATTAGAATATTGTAGGTTGTCCAACTAAAATTTTAGAAACCAACTAAAAAGGGGGAAAATGACACTTGAACAGCTCATGGGGAAGTATGTCATGTGGGAGAAGATAATGGATGGTCCCTTAGTCCTCTTTACACTAATTCAAACATTATTTTTACTTTTAAAATGACATTTTGAGGACAAAACAGTTCTACACCTTTCTTGGTTTCCTAAATACATAAAAGTGACTTTCAAGTTTTTGCTTAGTATAGATAGTTAAAGATGTTTCAATTCAAATGATTTTTTGAGGTTATAGTATACTTATATACCTTAATTTAAATATAAATATTTTTAATAATGGTTTATTTTTCTTCATGAACCATCCTCATGAAGTTGACTATACTTTTTTGGTAGTTGTTTCATGCACCCTACAGATTTTGCTCTATTTTGGTCAAATACATATGAACTAGTTGGTGATGTTTTCTCCAGAGGATGTTGAATTAATTATTATATGGTATCCATTATTATTTTCATCTTTAATAATTTTTGGATGAGAAATTTATTCCATGATGCAAGAGGGTGTGACCATGTGTAGTTTCAGCTGAAGTGCTTCTTGTTTGTTGATTGTTTTTGTCTTGTAAGAGTCTCATATCGCAAGGAAATTGTGTTACACAAGTCTCTAGGTCATGTTACCACCTCATTCCATGTTTTTGTTCCACCATCTCATGTCTTGGGTAGCTTACAAGTTTGTATTCCTCCATTGTCAACTCCATGCCTAATTTCAGTTGTGATCACATGTATGGGATTCTCCATGTTGTTCCTAGAGTTTTATTCATAGTGTATTAGTTGTGTAAGCAATCAAGAGTTGAAGATAACCCATTTATATTTTTTGAAAAAGTAAAAATGTGATCTAAAGCATATTTACCATGCTTAAATAGTCATTTGATGTTCTTGATTGCTCCATTCCACGTATATGAAAGTGATTTTAATGTTGTAAAGGGTGTATTAAAAATAGTTTCAACTTTTAATTGATGGAGATAACTTAATTTAAGGTTTAAAAATGAATTTGAGAGGTTTTTAAGCTATTCCTTAACATGTTCTTACCCAATTCAATGTCTTACCTACATAAAATAGCCAAACATCCACCTATAGGGCCATGCTGATGTCATACTAAGGTATGGAAGGGTAAAAGATGTTTTCCAACCTATTATAATTGATATAGGTGCATTATAATTCTTAATGGAAACATACAAAGTTTAGTTACATGGGGAGTTTGATTTTGTTCAATTTCTAACTCATTGTGGTGTATCATAACATCCACCTACAGGTGGATGAGTAGGGTACAAAAAGCCTACATGAAGAAATGGAGATAAATAGAAAATTCTTAAGGATTTTTATATGATGAGAAATCTTTGAAAATCCATGAAAGGTTTCTAAAATAAAAGGAGTGTGGAACCATGTTGGAAGACAAGAGATAGGGTTTAGGGAGGTTTTCCCTAAAATGACAAAATAGAGACCAAAGAGATTTTGTGAGTATCTTAAAGCATGGTTGTATAGGGTCTTAAGAAATATAATTAGGTGTATCTTATATTTCCTAGAATATAGTATACCCATGCCAATAATTAAGGTCAAACAGTGGGGGATGCTATGTTTTTTGAGACCTCAAACATGCCTAAGAAAACACTAAAATATTTCATTGAAGTCTATAGGCTTGTAGGAGCGAATGAGCTTTTGACACCATAGGGAGAAAAATTAACCATTATTATGGCTAATATTGTTTTAATAGATGTATTTATATTATAATGTCTTTAAATTAATCAATAAAGGATTGAAATTCTCCTTTACAACCCCTATGACTACCTAAAAGTGTCCTTAAGGGTAGCGAATGTACTCCTACAAGAGGGTTAGAATGATGATGTCAATATTCATGAATATTTGATGCTTTAAGATTCTAAAAGGGGTAATTTAGGTTCAATCATGAAATTTTGACCTCAAGGAGTTAAAATGGAGTTAAAAAACATATTGATCAACCTCAAGTGAGAAAAATGCTCCTATAATAGGGTCTTAAAAGTATAAGGTCCCAGTCAATAGGTAGTGAGCTAGCTTGGTGTGTAGGTGTTGTTGTAAGTCACTTAAAATGATTGTAGGAGTAAAATTATGTTATGTTTCCTAAATGGGTTTTAATATTATTATTTTATCATCATAAATAATCCAATTAGAATCATAGACATATATAGGTAGGATAAGTAAATAGGGTTTCTCAATCAAGTTTGGAGAGACTTAGTCTTGAGGTTCAAATGTATATGAGTTAGACAAGCATGATATAAATAATTTATAAGATAATAGAGTGAATTTAAATATTATCAATATATTTTATGTGGTTTTATATACCTAATAAAGAGAGTGCACCTACGGGTGCTTCTTTGAATGAAAAACACAGTCAACAGTTCACCAAGTTAAGAAGCAATGTCTAGTTGAGGTTTTTGGTAGAGTTGAGTTATTGGTAGAATTTAAAATGATTTCATGATATTTTTAGTATTTTTAAGTTATTAAATCATCATTAACAAGTTTTAAGTGAGAAAATAGGCTCCTACAATAGTAAAAGGATAGGGGTTTAAGTCAAAGTATAGTGGGGTACCCTATTTTGATGAAAAAGAGCATATAAGGCCAAAAATGAGGTTTGGGTGATTTTAAAATAATTTTATAATATAAATATAAGTAATTATAACTTAATTAACCATAAAAATCATGCAAAAAACATCAAAATTATCTCTTAGACCCCTGTGTGCACCTCTATATTGCAATCTTGGATATGAAGGTGAGAGGAAACATGAAGGTGTTTGTGTGAAGAAAGATTTTTTTAATAAACATAATATGGACCATTATTTATGAATTAACTTTTATAAAAAATCCAATATCCCTTCAAAATTTCTATCCATTCTACATTACTTGGCCAAAGTTAATAATCTATACAAAGAGCTAAGAAACCTCTTAGCCCAATAGATGAACACGTGGAATCCAAGGAAAAGAGTGTTTATAGATGAGTTAAAACATTAATTATCATTAAAATTATATGATAATAATTTTAAGAAATCTTATAATCATGTTTTTATCATGGGAAGGTCACTCTTCAGTGGATTTGAGAAAAATGGAGGAAAACAGGGTTTTAAGAGGCCTTTTTAGGACATTTAGAGTTGGTTAGACACCTAAACCATGGAATAAATAAAAAAAAATTGGTATAAATTATAATTATGGATTTTAAAAAATCAAAAAATATTAAATTTTCCATGGTGATGTGGGATATACCTCACTATTTTGTATCAAAGTTCAGCTAGTCTATGAAAATCAGGTTTAGGCAAAATGAGCTAGTTTGGGAAAAATGAGAAAAAGACCTGATATGGAGATTTGGTAACCTCATGGAATTTTTTTTTGGGTGAATTTAAGGTTAATATGTTATTATAATTAATATAACAAGATAAAATATCTCTATATGACTAAAATTCCATTTGCATATAGTCTAACTAGGCAAGTTTCCACTAGGTCTAGTTGAGTGAATGAGATAAGAGGATGAAGAAGGGTACATGGGGGGTTATGAAATGGTATTTTAAGATAAAATGGGATGTGAAAATTATTGACACACCAAAATAAATATTATATATCATTATTATCAACCAAATATAATAGGGTTCTTATTAGACCTATTAGGCCTTGGGGAGACCTAGAACTAATTGCGGGTCCATCTTCATTTCTAGGTCTTGGTGGACTATCAAGATGATTGAGGAATGTTATGGAGGTGTATATTGAAATTTTAAAACTTATATTATGTAGGTTAACTTAAAATAAATAAATTTATATCCTAGAGAGATTATGAGAATGTAGGAAAATCAAGGACAAGCTTGATGAGGTGTTTTCAAATGCTTATATCTTTTCTAAGGATTTACATGGGAGTCAGAGGAATTTTTGGGTGTTATTATAATCCATTGGCATAATTTTTTTGGCATTTATGTTAGTTTCAATGTCAAAATTTTATTAATAAATCTTAATACCTATAACTACCTAAAAGCTTACAAAACCCTCAGCTAAGACCTGATGGAGAAAATGAACTTAAAAATCTATTATAATGACATGTTTTGGAAATTAAAGTTATTATAACATTTATATGACTCCCTCATGATATCTCTAGATAAGAAGAGTTATATGGAATTGTATGAACAACATGGGAAATAGGGTTTTCTTGATAATTTTTGTGTTGTGTAGGCTACATGAATAATTTGAAGATGAAATCGAGTTTTGGAGAACAACTTAGACTTTATATCTAACTCCATATTTTCATTTATTTTAGTAGAAAATATTCTAAGTGTTAAAAAAATAGCATTCCTTTCAGCCAGTCAAAACTGGGATAGTGGACACAAGGGTGAGAAGGGTGACAAATCCAAGTGTGAGCCTTTTTAAATGATTCCTAATTCCCCTAAGGATATGAAGGGTCTTGGTAGGTGTCATTAACTTCATCCCATGGATTTTCATTGAAAAATAAAGTCATTTTTGAGGCCAAGTGTGAGGGGTGACTGAAAGAGGATTTTTTTAGACTTTAGACAGTGATGGCTTCCTTCTAATAGTTTCCAGATTAGTAAGAATTCAACCAATACATGGAGATTAATGAATGAAGGAATTATCTCTTATACCAATCATAAAACCTATCCATAGTAGTTTTGGGACATTAAAATAGGTTCAAATTATGAAGGTAGTTTTCTAGAGCCAAGACTGGGAATTTTATGCCATTTTTCATATGTTTCATGACTGTATGGACACTTCATCCTCCTAAAATTACATGATTCATCCCATATATATTTATCATGCAATTTTAACCTCTTTTTTCAAATTATCAAGTGTCCTAGTGACTTCTGGACTTCCCTTATCTTGCTCTTCTCTTAAAAGCTATAAATATTTACTCTTTTAGTTCTTTTTAGCAACCTCCATTGATTGATGGTGAAGGCCTAGCTATTTTTTTACTTGAATATCTATTTAATAAATTAAAAAATGAATTTTCATACTTACATATTTTAAAATTTAGTTTTTGTGCAATCTTGTTGGTCTTATCTAGTAGAATATGATATTTTCTACCATGCTATCCTTGATTGTTCCCTAATGTACAAAAGAGTAATTGTTACAATTCTTTTTTAGTGTTATATATTAAGTGTATGTGTGTTTTATAAGTGGTTTATGAATTTATTCCAAAAATTAATCAACCATTACCATCCTAAGCATTCAAATACCTCCTTAACCTAACTTGTGAAATATTGATGTGACAATCCATCTTGAGTTATGAGTCTTGAGTGAAGGAAACTTTGTTTAGCTCTAAGTAGTATAATTTTAGTCAATAATAGGAAAATAAATATTGGTAGATCACATTTTAGTGTTATTATTTTTTTTATATACCCTTATAATCCATATTTTATAGGTAAGAATGTACTTGAAAAAGTGCATCAAGGGAACTAGCCCTTCTAGAGATTCATCTCAACAAATTATTACCCACAACAAGAAAGATGTTTCCATTATGAAATTTGTATGAGGAGAGATAGGAATATCCTTAAGGGGTACAAATAAAATTGAAAAAATCATTAAATATAATCCATTTTTTTATATTTCACTCATGAAATCCATAATAATATTTGGTATGTTGAATAGTGAAGAGCTTGTGTAGAGTGGGCAATGTGATGAGTGAGAATTTCAAGAGAAGATGACCTTCAAGAGGGATGGTGGTATGAAGGAGTTAGTGTTTAAAGGAAGTGGATATAATATTTTTATCATAAAATACCATAAATGATAACTCAAACTCAATTTAAGGTGAATTTCCATGAGATCATCCACTTATAGCCATGAGGATATAAGCCTATCTCCAAGTTTATGGAGTTGATGACACAGTGGTATATGTTGGAGTTTCATGATGAAATGGTAGAGTTTATTGTTCCCATGGAAGTTTCATGAAACAAGTAATTATTTAATTAATTAAAAGTATAAATTGGAGTGTCTAAATAATCTATAGTTAGGTACACCTCATAATTTACACCTACAACTATGGGTTGACACAAGCATACATCCTATTATGAAGATAATGAAAGCAAATGAGGCTAATTAAAGAGTTTCATACCTTTAACATAATTTATAGGAAAAATAAATGTTTTAATGAGGTTATATACCATGAAAAGTTTTGAAATAGATCTTTTTAGTCAAATTCAACCTTAAAATGTGTGCCTATAGCCACACTAAAGAGCAATTCCATCTTATATAGTCACACACTCTCTAAAGAAAATCAAGATTCGTCAATTCAAGGAGACAAGATTATAATATAAACTCTAAAATATAATGATTATTATACATATTCAAACCAATATCAATATCATGAAATTACTATCAACTCATAAAGAAAGTACACATGCCTATGTATGGATTTAGACTGTGTAGGGCCTAACAAACATTATTTGAGGAGTATGTTATAGAAAGGTATTAGAGATGGTTTAAAGTGGATTTGGAGGTATAAAAGTTAAAAATTTAGTGTTTTTAATATCTTAATCACCTAAATTTACCATGACATCCACCTACAATAGTGTCAAACATAGTCAAAGACACAATTAATTTTGTAGGGTTTTGAGGTTTTTGAAAACCTACACATGGAATCAAGACCTCATATTTGGTACAGAGGGTCATTGTGACATATTATATCCCATTATTATTTATATTTTTAATTAAATTAAATGGAAATATATTCTATTTTTTCTCATACCTGAGGCACTCTCCATGAAAATTTAGGCAACCTACTGGTAAGTTTTGATAAAAATCACCTACAAGCCTTAATATGCATGATCAAAGAATGAAAATTAGTGGAAATGTTAATAATTAGTATGATATACCCACAAATAAAATTGTTTTTTCCAATATAATATGGTAAATTTAACTATTTTTTCACAATCAACCCCCTGTCTGTTTATAGTCAAAGACAAATGAGGTAGCATAAGTTAATTTTGACAGAAAAACACCTAAAGGATAAAATATGAAAGATAAAAGTATTAATATTGGTTATAACTTTGTTTATGAGTCATTATAATTGTATAAAATATATTTCTGGTCTAAATAAGAGTGTAATTATCCACTATTTTGTGACAGTCACCCACATGTCTATTGGTAGCCACCATTGGAGCTAGGAGATAATTTTGAAGTCTAAAAATTGGTGGAGGGTTTTGGACGTCATGAGAGTGTTTTATAAGATTAATAATATGATAATTGTTATTAAAAAAACCTATTTATTTGTGGTCAAACTATAGGTTTATTGTAAATCATGCCCTTAAGTGCTATAAAAAGTAGGTAGGTAACCATTCCCATAGGCAGTCTTAAGAGAGAATGAAGGTAAAGTGAAACTTGAGCATAAAAATAAGGTCAAAATTGATATAAATAAATGTGAGACCATGGTATTAACCATCATATATTACTATAGGTTCCTCAATCCCTAAAAATCAATTTTAGTGCCTAGACGCTAGTCTTAAGGCCTTCGAGGCCTATATCACATTCAGACCCTCTCAGTGCAATATGACATATTGTTGAGGTATTATGAGATGTTAAATCTCCTGTAAGGATTTTTAAATTAGATGAGAAAAATGAAAAATTCATTTTCACTCTCAAGAAGAATTTCAAGCTTTTCAAGTCTAAGACACCTAGTTCAAGCCCCCTCTTCAAATCCTCATATCTTTTACTACATAAGGAGATGGGACAAATTGTTTTAGTATGTTTTGATTACCAATATTTACATGAGATTAATTATGGATTTATGTTGTTTAAGTTATTTATGTTTATTAAAATTCATTAAGAATTTAAGTAGACCTAGAATGCATGTAGAACTCCATAGACAATCTTTTTATGTACGTACCTTTGCACACCTTATTCATTGAATCCCAATATTGTAAATAAAGTTTACGGGGTATATAGAATATATATTAATTGAAACAAGTTATGTAATAGAGGGGTATATTTTATGAGCAATCATCAAGAAATTTTTGACCAGTTTTGGGCTTTTGAAATCATAGGTTCATGAAATGACATATAATAACTTGGAAACCACTAGTAACATGTATAATACTTTATAAATATCATTTATAACCTATTTTTGGAAGATATTGGCACATGTGGGTGATTAGGAGGCCTAAAATTCCTAATTTTATAGGTATTCAATGAGAAAAATGGTATAAATGCATAGAAGAGTCCTAATGAGACCTAAATAGACATTATATGGCAACTATATTTCTTCCTAAGGGTTTATATAGTGCCTTGATAAGATGAAAGGTGAAAAACCCTAGTTTAACATTTTGTGAATGGTTTCAAGTTTAATGGTTATTTCCACAATTTTTGTAGGTCTTGAAGGTATCCTAAATCTTCATTTTCTTCCTCATAGGGATGTTATGGATGTCTAAAATCATTTAATAGTTCCATAATTGGTTTTAATGATGTAAAATTACCTTGGGAGTAGATTTTTACATATCTAGTTGAAGGTGGTTCAAGCTTGAAGACCTCCAACAAACTCTCAAACTTAACCTTCAAGGTCATTTAAGCATAAGGTACCAAGGTCAATAACCATCATGTCAAGTGAATTTTAGAAGCAAGTGGAATGGGGTGTACAAGTGCAAGTAGAGGAGATTGGGGATATGAGAAGAAGTTTTGAGAATTCAATGAGTATTATATAACTTTGATGACTTTTCTCAAAGGTAGTGGAGTGTGGCATCATCTTCCTCAAATATTTTTTTGTCTTATAGTGCCTTTTTCAGCTAATGAGAAGGATTGAAAACCATTTTAACCTTTAGAGTTTATTTTTATGAGATAAGATCAGTGATTAATTAATCTAAATGTTATTGAGGCTCCATGGAATGTGTTTGAGAGACTTTTATTGAATTTTGAGAGCTTCTTACTCCTATCTTCTCCTCTTTCTTCTATTTAAGAGACTTGTTCTCTTCATTGTAATCATGCTCCTCATTTTGGTATGGCATAAAACTACCCATTTTTTTTAATAATAGCTTCTTGAAGAAATAAAACAAGCTATTTTGCCTATCTATTTGCTTGAAACTAGTGATATGGTTAGTTTGTGCATGATTTCTTTATGGGGAGGTGTTCTTCCTTGGTGATTGTCCTTATTTCTTACCTCTTTATAGGTATTCCACAATTATTGAAGGTATAAAATTGTTCTTATTTTATCATTGATGATGGTATAGTGTAATTTTTATACTCCTCCATACTTCATCTCTTTTTTAGTGGGCCTAGTTTTAGAAATATTGATGCAAAATGACCAGGTTCAGAGATTGTGTGAGTATTGTCTTTATGCTTCCTTAGTGTTAGTTTATTGAAATATGGAGTGTCTTTTATTTTGGTAAATTACCTTGTTTTATGTTTCTCAATCA
Source organism: Torreya grandis (assembly GCA_037957365.1). NCBI lineage: Eukaryota > Viridiplantae > Streptophyta > Pinopsida > Cupressales > Taxaceae > Torreya > Torreya grandis. The sequence goes on from JARHVA010003588.1 coordinate 592,371, forward strand.
TCCTTTCAATCCTTATATCCCTTTCTTAGGTAGAATAAATAGTTTAGGTGATCCATCAATAGGAACCAACCTTCTCTAGAAGTTTAACCCCATCACCGGATACCACAACCTAGGGTTGATCCCATTTTATAGCCAGGAGTGAGAGGGCCTAAATAACTCTCTCAAAAGGGTGTTATTTTTTATACAATAATATCCTTTTATAATCATATTATCTCTGCACCTTCTAGTCTTCCAAGATACAAAAGAGAATACTCTTCACATTCTTCAATTATCTAATTAGACTTACAAGGCAAAAAACCTATAAAGATATACAAAAGACAAAATAAAACACTTTTCACGTGTGTTTATATTATATAATTCATGATTTTAGAAAGATCCATTCTTCATCCTCCATTCTTCATCCAACAATTAACATTTATCTTGGAGGATCCTTGTCAATCCCTTGTAACATGATTAGGAATCCTAATAGATTTATGTAGGTAACACAAAAAACACACATGTGAGGATTGATATTAAATTTTTTCATAGTGAGGTGATAGAATATGATATCAAGGTCTTTAATATATTTTAACAATATTTTTATTTGGTTATTAGGTCATCCATATAAGTCTCAACTATTTTTTAGATGAAATAGTGAAAGATGTGAGTCATTTCACATTTATTTTAAGGACAAAAGGCATATTAACATGGCAAAAGGTTCCCCACAAAATATTAAAGTTAGTTTTATGTTGATCTTTGTGGGAAATATGAATTTAATTAAATAATAAAAAACCATAAATGAGTGAAATCATCTAATAATTATTTTTATAATCAATAATAGCATCAACTAAAGGTAATGGAAAATTTTCATTAGGACATGCCAAGTTTAGATAATTAAAGTTGATATAAATATAAATAACCTTGGTGAATTTATTGTAAATAGGTACTATGTTGTATATCCATTCTAAATAATATTCAAGTCAAATGAACTTAGCATCTATGAATTTGATAACTTCTTTTTGACATAATGTGAAAACGTCATGATATTTTTTTTTTAAATTTTGACACATGGTTTCACATATGGATATGTCACTATCTCATGGAAAAATATGTTATGGCCTATGTATGGCATGTCCTTATATGACCATTTGAATACTTCATAATATTTGTCTAAAAATAAGTTGTCTTTCACTTTAGGTTAAAGTTCCTTAGATATAAGAAATGACTTAGGATTGGTAGGTACACTAAAGTTATATGCATAAGTTTCTTAAATAAACATTTTGTTTCCATTTTTAAAGTGATATGGAGTTGAAGGAAGTTTGGAAATAGGATACGTTTCATTAAAATGGCCAAACTTATGGTGTTGGCAAGGAAGTTGAGACTCTCTAGAATAGATTAATTATAAGATAGATTTGTCACTAAAAAACATTAATGAACTATAACATTTGGCATCTATCTCAATGTCAATAATGTTATTACCTTTTCTATCAAACTTTGAATGGATTTATCTTATACTTGTTGGTTTAACATCTAAATTTTTTCTATATTTAGAGGATAAATTAATGATTTTCACATGATGGTATTGGTTTGACTGATATATTCAAGTACAAAAAAATGAGGTTGAATTGTATCAACACGGTTACTATAGTTAGAAAAAGTATTATTTATTTGGACTATATACAATTAGCTAATATAATTAGCCTCATTATGGGATGATAATAGAATTACATTAGCACTTGGTAATAATCATTGATGCAATTATTAATTAAACATTGAATGGTATTAGTTTGGCCTATATAGTTGTAAAATTGAGTAATGTACTAAATCACAATAGTTTTTACAATACCATTAGCAATGTTGGGAAATTTCTAAATGGTATCAGGCATGATGATATTGTTGGAATTACTAGGGAAGTCAAAAATATAATGCACAACCCATGGTGTATTTTCCAATTATTGGTTGATAGGAGGGACATAACCTTGAGGATATATGTCATTCTCATCATCATTGTAATCATAAAATATAAGAATTAAATTAACATCTCAGTTATAGGCATACATTTTATCAAGGTATTTTTTATAATGAATTACATCCAAGTGTCATGATTGGGGTTGGGTGACTACATAATCATCATAATATGATGGATAAATGTTACAAACATGAGTAGTTTAATGAGAATTATTTTTTTAAGTATCTTTATTAGATATAATTATTTTATTAAAAGTATGATAGGATAAAGATAGAGGATCCTAAAATATTTTTTCACCACCAAAATAATTGTATTAAAAGTCATATTCTATGTAAGAAGCTTCATTGGAATTGCATGGGGATGAATTTTAGTATCATCTTCAATCAAGTAAATGGTATTAAATCATGGTAAGAGATACAAGGGAAGACTTGTTTCTATAAAATGAGATAATCTTATGGTACTACAAATATTTTTTAACTTATTGGGTTCATCATCATCAGTCAAAGTTATGGTATGAACTCATGGTAAGAGATATAAGGGAAGACTTTCTGCTATAAAATGAGATAATATATGTATGAGTAACTTAGAGATTAGAATGCATATAGACAAATTCATGAAAAGGATGATTACTTATATAAGAAATGGTGTAAATGAGATATTGAATTTTTGGATTTGGGTAGCTTGAGACCCCATTGTAATTAAACTTAATAAATTGGCTACTAGAAGATGCAATATCTCTCATGGGATGGGTTGAAGGATGGTCTAAAATAATATTCTAATGAAGTGGAAGATTTAAAATCATTAAATAGGTGAATAATATTTTGGTCTTGATAATATGAGGGATCTATATAAAATCAAGAGGCTTTTGTTTGAATTATCAAATCTAAGGTATGTGTGTATTTTTTTCATCTAAGGTCATCTTTAGAATAAAAGTGGTTAGATTAACCAAATAGAAGTAACATTAATTACTGAACCCTTGTCTACTATAAATTTTCCTATTAAATTAATTTTTATCACGTTCTTAATGAAAAAAGTGTGTCATTAGCTTGAAATGACATTTCATCATTAATCATGTCTTGTTATAAAAATTCTATATAGAATTTCATGGATGATTAAGGTTAATAAATGGTTTAAATAGTGTGGACTTCCATAGTTGTGGGACATTACAAATGTTTGGGAGGTAATTTAGGTTCTCTAGATGGGGATTCTTCTATGTCTTTCAATTTTTGCATGAGGAACTTATTATGATAATATGATGTTATCATGAGTTCCATTAGAGTAAATTTTCAAGGAATATAATTAAATTATTATAGTAAATTCAATTTTGATTTAAGGTTAGATCCATAAAAATAAATAGCAATAATGGTGATGGTTATTTTAGGAGGTATGATAGTAGAAGTAGTAGATATAATATGTTAAGAATTTAATTATGGATCAGGCTCATCACCAGATGGTAGGTCAGAAGATGAGGTAGTTATGATAGTAGTATCCTTAATAAGGTGTTCTTCAAGAGAATAATTATTAGGTTTTGTGACTAGAACCTTATGAGAGGGATTATTATGGTATTTGACATTTTATGCATTCACCAATTGAGATTTAGTATAATAATTATCATATGCAACATTAATAACACAAGTGAATTCATTTGAATGTTTTGTTTTGGGATCAGATTATTGAGATGATTTTTTAGGATTTTTATTAGTGGATTTAGGATTATAAGTTTAGATCCTATATGCTTTAAGATATTTTATGGTGTTTTTTGGCGATGAGTTCATGATTAAAATTTTCACCTAATATGGTATGTATTGCAAGTTTTTAGAGTGAATAACAAGTTTCATGAGAGTGACCAATATCAATGTGGAACTAATAATAATTTGTTGGATCATACCATGGTAGACGGTAATTATCCTATATATGTCTCTAATGGAGATAACAACTTATTAATTTAGATATTCCTTCTTTAGGTCGGCGAGGTTTTTTTTATAAGGATTAGTACTAATTCTATTGGTTGTATTTTTAAAATATTCATTTTGGTGTTTTTAGATGGTTAAAATTGAGGCATAAGGAAATACCATATTTTTTCCTAGTAGGAGGTCTCTTTTAAAATATGAAGATAGAAAATCCTAATGTTATATTGAAGAGGGGATTTAAGAGTGGCGATAAAGATTTTGAAGATTTTAGCATCACTCAAGTTATGGTATATTTTATGCACTAACTACTTGCATCACTTGATGAAGGTATGGGAATATTAATTAGAAATTTATTTAACATTTATGAAGATGCTAAGGCTATTTTAGGAAGCTCATTATGTTAAAATTACTTAACTAGAGCATTGACTAACTTCTCTAGTTGTGTATTATAATTTTGAGGAAGTTGATTGTACTATTAGAACACATCTCTAAAAAAGGTTTTGATAGAAGCTTGATAGTAGCATAAGTGATGGTTTGAGTCCATTCCTTGTATAGGTTTCTAAAATTTGTAAATCAAGATATTTAATCCCATAATAGGAGATATTTGTATAAATGTTTGTTATGTCTATGGAAATAATAAAGGGGTAAATACACATTTTAAATATTTTGAAGTATCTTATTATGAATTAGTGGTGGAAGAATGATGTTTCCATTGGCATCCATAATAAGATGTAGGATATAATTATGATTTGGTGAAGGGTGATACTGTAGTTAGCCACAATCAATAATCTACTAGTTAGAGTTGAATGCATGAATAAATTACCTATGTGTGGTAGAAACATAAAACATGATATAGAAGATCCTTATTACTTAATAATTGAAATATTTTAATATTAGCATTAGCATCATTAGTCATTAAAGATTTATGAAGGCACATTATATATTTGAAAGATAAATATGTCCTCACTTACTCATTCATGTGGGATTATCTTTCATAATGACCTAAAAAGACATCTAATCAAGCTACCTAAACATGTGTAAGGAAAAATAATTACATGAAATAAAAATGTACACTATCACCCCCTTGAAGTGTATCTTAGGTGGGTAGTAGATTTGGGTCCTATAATAAAGTCTTGATGAGATACCCAAGTATAATAAAATTCCCCTAAAAGAAGATGATATAGCTACCTAAACCATAACAAAAGCCTACAAATGAAGATACTTTATCTCAATGAAGGGTTTTGTAAATAAATCAAGAATTTTCTCCATTATCTAGATGAAGTGAACATTAATGAACTTCTCATGGATGAGATCCCAAATGAAATACATGTGAATCTCAATATCCTTGGTTCATTGATGGAGGACCAAATTACTCTCTCTTTCTCTCTCTCTCTCTCTCTCTCTCTATATATATATATATATATATATATATATATATATATATATAGTGCTTTGGTTGTTGTAGAAGATGATTTTTGGTCATCAAAACTAGATGCCAAACTCAGTGAAAATCCTTTGAAGCAAAATAGCTTCAATGGAAACATTAACAACTCTTCTATATTTTAAATTTGTAGAAGATAAAGTAATAAAATTATGCTTCTTGATTGAACAACTAATTAGACATGAGCTGAGGGAGAAAATATAGCCTAAAGTAGCTTTAGAATTCTAAATATTACCAACCCAATATAGATTTGTATAACCAATCATGTCAACATCAATGCTTAGTCCATAGTGAATCCCAAAACTATGAGTACCCTAAATGTAGTGGAGAATATTAGTTATTTTATAGTGTAGCTCATGTGGTTCCTTCATAAATTTTGAGATCATGCACACAACATATGAAATATTAGGTCTAGTGTACATAAGATAGATGAGACTGCTAACAATTTTTTTATATGAGGTATAATCAACTAAAGGATTTGGATAATCAGCCTCAAGATTCACTCTAGATTAAAAAATTGTTAGAGTTGGTTTATAGTTAGCCATGTTAAACTATGCAAGAAAATAAAGACCATAATTAGTGTATGCAATAGTGATTTGATAGTCAAACTGATAAAGTTCAATCATGAGAAAGTAGTGAAACAAGCCTAAATCAGTCATTACGAACCTATTAGATAAATAAATTTTCATTACTATCATGGTGGATGAATAAATAATTTTGATCAATAGGTCATCCATGTGGAGAGCCATAATAAAAATTAAATAATCCTACTATAAAATGTAGAAATTTAGATTAGAAGTGCATTTGGGGAACTCAACTAAAAGAAAAGGAGTCCATCTTTGCATACTAGGATCAAGGAGCTTGTTTGAGTCGATAGATATATTTTCAAAGTTTGAAAACTAAGGAGGAATTTTCCATAAATCCTTTTGTTTTATCCATGATAATTTTCTCTTTGAGTTCATCATGAAGAAATTCACTCTTCACATCCATCTAATGAACATCACAATGATGTGTTGTGTCAATAGCAAGACTAAGTTTGATTGAGATTATTTTGAAAATTAGTGTGAACTTATCAGTATAGTCAATTCTATGTACCTAATAGAAAACATTTTCTACCAATTGTGTTTTAAACTTGTCTACAGACCCATCTACTACAAATTTTGTTTGGTAGATCCATTGACATCAAGAAATTTTTATTGATTTATGAAGTGATAGTAAATCCCAAGTTTTGATCCTTTGTAAGGAACTATATTCATCTTCCATAGTATTTTTCCACTAAGGAGTGACTAATGCCTCATGAAACAATTATGGATTGGAAATAGATACAATGAAAGCTATGGGGCATATTAGAATTATAGATGGGTTAATCTAGTGTGTAATGGATCTCCAACCCATTTCCAACACTTTGTAATGTCTTTCTAGCCTAAAGAGGACAAGTGCTTAGAGATTCAAGAGGAGATTACTAATCCTTTAAATATATCCTAGGAAAAGAAGTGGATTACTTAACCTTGATCTCATCATCTCAATAAGATGAATAATCTAGATCATTAGGAAGATACTTAGGTGGATTTGAATCACTATAATTATCATCAAATACTAGTCTGTTTAAGGAACGAGGAGAGGTGTCAAGTGTAGATTCTAAAATACCCACTTGAAGATGAAAACTATACTCAATTAACAACTCATGAGTGGTGGGATGGAGAATCTTATATTCCTTAACACCTTTAGAATATCCAATGAAGATACAAGGCCAACTTTGAGGTTTCATTATTGTATGTTTCTTATTCAAAATGTGTGCCATAAAAATAAATCCAAACACTTAAAAGTGATTTATAGTGGGTTTTTTACTACTTCAAGGTTCAAAATGAGTGACTCCCTTCAATGCTTTATGAGGAAGATATTTCTGGATATAAAACTCATAATTGATAGCCTCAACCTAACACTTAGGTGTAAGAGACTTGAAGTGTCTTTTATAGTTGTCCATGTCCTTTAAGGACCTATTATTATGATCTAAAACACCATATCATTCATGAATTATAAATTTATGATGTAGTTCAATCTCCTTGCAAGTGTAGACTTGTTCAAAATGGTTACTAACAAACTCAACACCATTGTAAAATTACAAAATCTTCATGGATTTACCTAACAAGTTTTCTAGAAGCACCTTAAAGTCATAAAAATGATCAAACACATTAGATTTATGCTTAATAAAGTATATTAAAGTATGCCTCAAATAGTCATTGATAAAAGTAATCATATATTTAGTCTTATTTAATGAAGGTTTTGGAAATGGACCAAAAATGACACTATGTACAATATATAATTTATATATTCATATCTCTATGATTTTTCTTGTCATAATTCTCTTCAATATGTTTACCAAGTATGCAACCCTACAAAAATACATTAAAAAAATTAACTCATGAAAACCCTGAAACCATTTCATGATGATTTAGTTACTCTAGGTAGTGATAGTTGAGATGGCCAAATTTCTCATGCCATAATTTACTCACCCCATTTTAATGAGTGAATAGTGAAATAAAAGTCTAATTAGGTGAAAAATGTGAGAAAGTATACAAACATGACTAGGGATATTCTTTCCCAAATGCAACAATGGAGTCACTATTTCCTTCCATAATAACCATAGAATTAGGTGTGAATGATCTAATAAACATATAGGAGATTGGTGGATAAAGAGTAAAAACATAAAACATCATTAAATATCCCATAATTAAATTCAACTTATCCACTCCCACTAACTTTTGAGAAAGTATCATCACCCAATAAGATGGAGTGCATAAAAACAAGTCTCCAAGGATGAGAACATGTCATGTGATCAATCCATGTGGTGTGATGCACTAGAATCAATAACCCATGTGGAAGTATGGGATGCATTTATAAAAATTGATTTTCCCTTATATTTTCCATTCTTATTATATTTATTCTTATAAGACTCCTATGTTGAATAATCAGGGGCACTGATATTTTGTTTATCAAGCATTTTTGTTAGTTTTTCAATATACGTCTTCATGAAATTAGACTCATCATGTCTATATTTTTTGTTTTATCCACATGTGATTAACTCTTTCTTGGGTTTCCCATCTAAAGAGGAGGATAATTTTTATGATTTTAACTTATCATAAGATTTTTGACCCTTTATTTTCTCTAGTCCTTCTTGTTCAATTGTTTCTCCTTACTAATGGAAGATTTTTCTTTGTCATGACTCATAATTAAAGAATGTGATTTAGATCACTTTAATATATCCATTTAAATTAGATTTTATTACTCCTAATTCATGTTATTAACAAATTCATTCAAGGATGGCATGGTCCATGTAGCTCCAACAACACACTTGTTGGTGTGGAAGGTAGAACTGAAGACAAAATAATTAGATCCTAATTTGGAAAGGATGAAAAGAATCAATTGATCATCCCTTTTGTTAGTGTCACATAGTTTCAATTATATCTTAAGTAATTTGAAATTTGTGAAGGAGTCTTATATTATAGAAAAAGTTCATGGGCTCAAAATGATGAGTTCATTCTCCAACTCATGACCCCTCAGGATGTCCTAATTTCTAAAGATATACAATATGGTCCACACTTTATTTAGAACAATTGTAGATTCCATATGAAATAGTAAGTTAGGAGTCATAAAGAGGAATAAAATACCATAGGCTTCAACACTTTTTTTATACCACTTTACCTTCATTGATTTAAGTGTCAATTTTGTTTATTTACCCATTTTAATATAGTGTAATACTTTCCTGCTCAAGAGGATTTACACTTTAACAATCCACTCATGATAGTTGAATGGTGTAAGAATCATAACTGATCTTAGATCCATGGTATAGAAAAGAAGTATGTGATAAATTGTGTGTTGAAATGTGATGATATGAACCCCCCCCCCCCCCCGCCCCATGAATCTATAAAGGTTAAATTTTACAACTATTCAGAATATCACCAATATTAAGATCTTAAAAAATATTTCACTTTAAAAAAAACCATCACCTAAAATGGATTTTTTAGTTAAATGTTATGGAGCTTTGAATGTTTCTTTCTTGCAAAAAATAATGATCTCCACTTTGCATAAATTTGAAAATTTTTGTGTTGAAACTTTTTTGTTGAATTTTTTTTGAGATCAACTTTCCCACAAAAACTTTATAGCTCCTCAGAACAAAAGTGATCAAGGGATAAAATCCCACATGACCAAGTGCTAAGACCTAAAATGGGTGCTCTTTCCCCCCTCAATTTGATTGATGTGTGAGTGACATAATCCAAAAAAACCCTATTTTTAAAATGAGTAGTATCACCCTTCATGAGATTAAATTTGATATGGGTCACAATTGAATATTTACTAGTTAGATTCAAATTCATGATTAAATTACATGTGTGTAGTAGAAAAATTAAACATGAGACAAAAGAACATTATTACTTAACATTAAAAATATCACAATATTAAAATTAGCATCATTATCCATAAAATATCTAGGAAAGTATATTATATATCTTTAATATAAACATGTCTTCACTTCCTCGTGAATGTTGGATTATCTTTGACAATGACCTAGATAGACACGTAAGAAATCTAATTAAACATGTGTAGGGAAAAACCATTAAATGAAATAAAAACCTATACTAAAAATGTTAAAAAAATAATGTAGAAGAAAAAGGCTAATAATAGGAAACTAATGGTATGAGGTAGGCGAACATTGTTATTTATATGATCTAAACAACAAATTATATCAAGTTAGCCATTTTAGTTAGGTGTTAAAAATAAATGGTATCCTATTGGCCAACAGATTTGGGTTGTTGAGTCTTAATAATATATTTTATTAGGTTGGATGATATTATTTGATAAAAAATTAGTGTTAGTTGAGGATGGATAAAATTACTATATTGGTTTGGTTAATACAATAGGAATTAAACATGATAAATCTAGTTGATATAGTTGAACAAAATTTTGGAATTATATCAAGTTAGACAATGTAATTGAGAAGATGTAGAGAATTATATTAGGTCAGCTAATGTAGTTGTCACATAACATATAATGGTATAATTATAAATGATACAATATATAAAATTATTAAGGTAAAATTTAACAAAATTTTGATATATTTCTACCCTTGGACTTAGAAAGGATCAACTTTTGCTCAAAACACTTGAATTGCGTCCTTTGTCATCTTCATAAGTATTTAAGATGTCATGATAGTCTAAGAGAGGGTAAATTATCTTTAGTTTCATAGGTAACATAATAATAGAGTGTGATACGTCATGAGGTGTTGTGGTATTCACCATTTCACCCTATTTCAATTGAGTCAAGGTTTCATTTTATGTTTATCATATTTAAGAATCCACACTAGGTCTTAGTGTGATCTTCATGATAAAAAATCATGCATAATAGGATGACCTATGGTGTTACACCCCATGATAAATCATGTGTCCATTAAAGCATTATAATAACCTATAGAATGTGGAAAAATTAAAGGTATTGGAGTTAGTATGAGGAGAGGATGGTAACCTTGTTTTAAGCCTTTAACATAGTTTAAGGTTTTTTAGTAAATATTAAGGTAAATAATTCCATTATTATTACACTTGATATTATGTATGTACTTCATTTAAGTGGTTTTAAAACCATGATAATAGTATTATTATGGTCCCAAAGACATCCTTAAGTCATCATCATGGGAAAATTATTCCCAAAAGGTCTTAATGTTATTGTAAATCATTATAAGATCATTTTATATTTAAAAAGGTCTTTTTTAGAAGTTAAAGACCATTCACCATAAAATTCCCCACACAATTTAAAAGTGGCCTTTTATCTTCCCTCAATCCATACCCCATAATTTAAAAATGTTTTTTAATCTCTCATTTCCCTCCTTTTAATGGTTTCTCAAGATCTCAAACTAAAAAATGTAGAGAAAAGAGATTTTATGGGTGTTTTCAAGACTTGTATGGACTTGAATGGTTAGGTGAGAATTAGATAATTTTATACATATAATTTTTGATCGCTCATAGGCATCATAGATAATAATCCATGTTCATAAATCCAATAGAAAGGTAGATAAGGTATAATAGCCATCAAGCTCTTGGAAAACTCACTAGGGTGAGTTTGAAGTGAATGGTATGGTCTATACAGAGAGATTCAGATCCAAAGATCTAATCCAAATGTTTATTCCCTAATATACTTATAATTATTATCATTTTTCTTCATATCAAAGACATGGGCTTTATGAACAATCATCAAGACCCTTAGGTGGTCTTAAACCCTTATAAAACCCCAACTTAGTTTTGGTCAATACTTATTGAAAAATGGAATTTTTGAAGCATTAGAGTGTTTTATAAATACCATTAGATTTTTTTACACACATTTTTCACTTTCATCCACCAATAGGGGCATTTGTGACATTGAGAGATAAGCAAAGAGATCTATAAGGTAATTGACAGGTTAAAAATCATGTTATTTTTATCTCTATGTTTTGATTTTATCTTTAGGGGTAACTAATAAAAATGGATGTGAATTTTTTTATCATATTATCATTAATTCAAGGATCCCCAATCATCTAGTTATTCCTTACATAGTCTTTTAAGCAACATTCATGCTCCCAGCCAATATAACTATGTATAGACTACTTGCTTGAAGGTGGATGAAGATGGTATTATATTATTTCATTGTAAAAAGGAAAGTGGAAGTATTTATATCATAAGTAATATAAATATCCAATGGAGGGATAATAAAAAACTCCTTAGACCAATTTTTCAATCTGAAAATGCTTGAAACCATGATAATAGGAACTTATAGGTCTGCAAGCCTTTAGGTTTACATTTGGTATGTAATTATTGAAAATGAATTAAGATGAGTGATTTTTAAGGTTTAAAAGGTAATGTAAAATTCATGTTTGAAAAGTTTTAAATGGTCAAGTATTATCAAAAAATTATTCCTTTAAACCTAATGTCTAAAACACCAAGCCACTCCTACAAGTAGCAATTAGCCCTTTAACCATTTGAAGCCTACACCAGTATAATTCACACATGAGGATGCATATGAAAAAAATATAAAATATATATTATACAATAAAATATATATAAAAATTAATATTTCATGCATGTGGTGATCATATACATTGAAGAGGTGAACCCAAACTAACCTACATGTAGACTAGGGTTATTTATCCTAAATAGTCCAACTATGGAAATGTTAATGGACTTGTAGAAGGCCAAGTTGGTTATGATATAATCCTAAAAAAATTAAAATTTGTATCAATGTAAATATCCCAATTTAAATATAAAGTTTAAATCTTAACACTTAAAAATTGAAAGTCACACCTACAGGACTACCTCGTAGCTCAGTTGGTCTTTAGTTTGAGAGTGAAGGGCCTGCTTAGTTTGAATACCAGGAAGCCAAAGAGGATAAAACCAAATTAAAATTATATTATATATATACATCATAATCCCCATATTATATTCTTAGTTTTTGATGAAGGTTATCAAGTTGATAAGCATGTCCAGGCCTATTAAACCCAAGAGCCCCACACACAGGCCTATGTGTGTATGGTTAGAAGAGTGTGTTTGATTAAAATTAAGATGGAGAAACAATTATCATAATGTGTTTATTTATCTTGATATATAATCCATGAAGGTAACAACTCCATTTTAAGTGAGGAAAATAAGAAACATAGACTATTCAGGTCATTAACATCAAGTAGTTTGAGAACCCAATATAGTCTAATAATGGTCATAGTAGACCTAAAGAGGAGAAATGGTAGAGATAGAGATATAATAAATTATGAGAATAAATATAAGGTTTATGTTTAATATGAGATTTAATATAATATATTTAAGACAACTATAATCACCTATAGGTAGTCCTTTATCTTTAAGGTCAGTTTAGGCCTATAAGGCCTAAAACCCTACATAAACCCTCAAACATACAACTCCATTCTTGTGACAAGGTGAGTTCCTAGGGATATAAAATGTTTATTAATTATGATACATGTCTTAAATAAGTTTTTTTAGCTAGTGAGAAATAGAAAAGGTGCCTTTTTGGCCTAAAAAAAAGCCTTCCTTGAGCTCTCTCATCACAGTGTGCCAAATCAAGCTACACCTTTGGATGATCATATATTAAATGAAGAGGTTTATGGGATATAATTAAAATTTTGGGAATTTAATAAAATTATGAACTTTCAATCCATTTTGGAGAGAGTTGGATTTAGGGGAAAACTTTATAAATAATCTTTAACTACCTAGAAGAAACCTAAGGGGTACCAAAATTTGATCATATCTCACTAGAAAATATGCATGGGAATAAGATATGGTAATGAAATTTTAGTGGGTATATTCACTCAATATTCATGTCCTTGAGTTTTAAATCCAAGTCACGTGTTTTATGAACCATCGTTAAGATGGTAGGCCACTCCAAACCCTCTAAAACCCTCATAAGGAACCTAATGGAAAATAAATTGAACATAATGACTCTAAAGTCCATAAAATGATTTTAAAACATAAATAAAACACTTATAAGTCCTATGTTATCCTTTTGCACTAGTAATTCAACACGTGTGAGGCAAAATTTATAGGAAAATAATTTATAATGTCTAGTTTTAGGACTAATTTCATGGTTATTGGGAATGTTTAAGATTTTTAGTGTATTAGGAGGCCTATTAGACCAATATAAATATGTAATTATCTCCAAAATTTCAATAATAAATAACTATAGTGGGACAAGTAGTCTTGATGAATAGAATTGGAGTCAAATAGATAGGTAACATCATTTGCATTAAGAGAAGGATGTTGTAGGTTTGTTCACATGGTAAAGAGTATTTATAAAGTAGAAAAACCCTTATATAAACCTTTCCAAGCCATGATAAATCTCATCACTCACTTTTAAATGTATAAGTTTCAAGTCTCTTGCTTACTAAAGTAATAAATGCACTATATGGGTTGTGAATGACATGAAGGGTAGAAGCTAGGTGAGTAATGGTCATGTTCAACTAAGTAACTACCTTCCTAGAATAGATGCACTAAATATTAATAAATGTCAAGGATGATTGTGTCTTCATAAAGCTAACTTTGACCATAAATAGGCCATCCACCACACTTCTATGCCTAAAAGGCTCATTAAACACCATTATGCCACCAAGGTAATGCATGGGCAGAATTATGGAGTTGTTTCTACCCCTAATTCATGTATATAATTATTTATTGTGTGAATGATGATAATTATTTCCTCTAAAATCCATTTCTATTCCATGTTCTCTCTCTCTATCTTTATGATGCTCTCTATATTGGGCTTCAAAAGCCATTGTTAGCATCCCTTTACTAGGTATGAGAAAAATTTTACCATTCATATCTTATAGCCTTGAGTTAATATAAGGATTGATTAAACCTTATCCATACTCATCTTTTAGTGTGTTTATGTTTTTCCTATTTGCATAAGTGGTTGATATTTTTTCCCTTTGCAAGTCCTTATCTCTCACCTAGATACTAGTGGATCAGCTTATGTAGGTTACACGGTGTGTGAAGGTGATTATGATTTTGATCACAATGGAAAATTAATTCTAGTGTTTATTATCAGACCTTACACTCATCACCCTCAAGTTATAGGCAGTTGACATGGCCTCTATGTGAAGCACTAATGTATAAGAGTCTTTTGGAGAGATTGTTAGTAACAAATCCTTGTTTTATCCATAAGTGTTGTTCAATGATCAAGTAGATGAGAAAAAACATTGGCTCATCACCTCCTATAATATAAGGTTTAACTTCATGTATTTATTATATACCTTTTCATTGGCATATAATTAGGTAGTAATTGAGCTTAGATGATGCATCAAGGGAGCTAACCCCAAAACTAGATATTCACCTCATCCATTAGGCCACCCATACATAGAGGTGTTTCAATTATATCAAATAGATTAGGTATGGATGAAAATCCTTTTCCTCAAGGTTGAAATATATATTGATAATAATTTCTACCACACCCAATGGGACCATAATTCAATGAATTTAGATCACTTACTACAAACATTTAGTGACTTGAAGGAAATTTTGACACTTTGGTGGCATATTAACATCCACGTTCTTGCCAAAGATCATCACAAGGTCTTCATCCAAGGGTAAGGAAGTAAAAGTTTATTGATTTATCTTTTAATTTTTTTAGAAGAAAGAATTACCACAAGTCCAATCCCTCTCCTATACCCCCTACTTATCCTAGTCCTACTCAACCTATCCCTACTGCAACTCCTACATTTCCAATGGCTAGAGCTAGAAACTAGGCATTTTTACCCTTGAATGGTGGTAGCCCCCTAAACCTAAACCAATTTAATGATATCCCTACTACTACACTTAGAATCATTACATACTTCAAATGGGAAAACTGTAACACTTGTATTGAACAAATTATAAACATATAAAATATTTGTTCAATGCATAATGTGACTCAAGAGAATGTAGCAATGAGGCTAATAGCTACCTCCTTGAGAGTAAAGGCACTTCAGGGGTATATAGGTATAGCCCATTCCTCCATAAATATTTGGGATGATTTTTAGGATCACCTATTTAAGCACATTGAAGATATAAGGGATGAATTATCCCTAGTAGAATAATTAACCACAATCAAAAGGGCCCCTTAAGAGTTTATAGTGGATTTTAACTATAGGTTTTAGAAAACTTTGGATAGGATCCCAATAGTAGTTAAACCCACACCAAATTATGACTTCTTATATTATTTTATATTCCTTAATTTTGATGTAGCAATCATGATTCGGTTAATGGGTGAGAACACATTATGTAATGCCTATCAAGTAGCAATAAGGGTAGAAAATTATCTTATACAAGTAGGAAAAATTACACCAAGGAATTTTATTATATTATTTCTAGAGATACAACCTCTTGTACCTACCATTACCCCCATACCTATACCAACCAATAATGAACAAATAGATGTTAGTTAGGAAGATAGATTGGTTAAGATTTAAGGGTTTCTTAAGGCACAAAACAACAAGATAGTGGCATTGGAAAGGCATCAAATTACACCCTATAGACAATACCAATCTCCTCATCAATATCCCTATCAACTTAATTAGTTAAATATACTTCCATATCAATATAATCCCTAATGTCAAAGGAAAATCACTCAAGCAAGGCCATATATCAACGTCAATCCTAACTCTACCAACACTTCTAAAGTATTAGTTCCCACTCAAAATAACTATTCTTAGGAATCCTAATGGCTTGTACCTTGGGGAAAATATCCTAAATAAGGTGTTGTCTCAAAATCTTGTACCCTAGAAGGGGGTGTTTAGTCCTCTACCAGATTTTGGTAATGTTAGAACATTTCCAGGCATGGGTATACCTATAATGGAAATGGACTTCTAGATTAAAAAGGCTAGCTCCCTGAATTTGTCTCTATAAAACAATCTCTATCTACACCAACTTGATTGAAAATAAAAGGGTTAGAAGTTCCATGAGGGAAACCTATTTTAAGAATGGTGATGCACCAAGGTTTTTCCTCCATATGAATGTCATATCTTAGTGCACAATACAACAAAATGTAAATACCTTTTTCCAAGTTCTATATATTCTAACATGAATATTTTAATAAAGAGATGAGATGCATAAAAAATAGAAGAAGAATGAACTAAAAGGCACATTACACATTCAATAATAGTTAAAATTCTCACTGTAGTTCCATACAGTTAAACATAATCTAGATGACTTGTTTGATCAAGAACTTTTCTCAGACATGAAGGACAAAGGAAAAAACTATGAAACCATCACTTGCTATCAATATATGTCACTTGCACACCCAGATAATGTTTAGAACTTGAAAGGGAAAAGGATTATACTAATGCTTAAATGTAGGATATCATTCTAGTAGGGCTTCACCATACTCTATGTGGATATATTTTCACTAGATAAGTGACTATATATATAGCAAGAAGGAAGAGAGAGAGGAAAGCCTTTTTAAACAAGGAGAGGAATCAATTGGTTTTTTTGTCACCATATTCAACTACAACCATCTTTACAAAGGATGCCTACTCAAGCCATTTGGTTGATCCATATCATCACAAGTTGTTATAAATTTTGTCCTACTCTCTCAAATATGATTTTTTAATGGTTTATACTAACATAATTAGGATATTATTAGCTAAGTCATGGCATCAATATGGTATCCACCTATTGTAGATTTGTCTTCACACTAACAACCTTCCATTGGGCATGGTGATTTGTCATTTTCATTTTGTTGGCCTCTTCTCTTCCTTGATTTATTGTCATGAAATGACATGGATCCCAGTTGATCAATGGTGATATGGGCTCTCTCATTGCTTTTAGGGATGAAGGATGTGAGACCTTGGATCTTCTTTTGAATCCTTTTGTTGAGCACTAATATTTATCTCATTGTCTTTAAGTTGACATTCATTCAACCATCATTCCACTAAGGTTTTTTCTTTGGGTACCCTTCTTGAACAATTCATGTGGTTACTTTCCTCAAAATAATTCCCATCAGAATTTTCATCAAACATTTTCCTTGAAATATTTCCCATGGGCATGCTCTCCCATTTGAATGGTCCATGTCTTTCTAGGCCTTTGGAGTATGTCTTGTCTATAGGATTATTGCAAACAAAAAGTCCACAACAATTCCTTTAGACTTCTTGCAAAGGTCAATTCCTTTTGGAGCTTGGAAAGTTTCCCTTTAGAAACTTTTCTAAAGGACATTTTTTAAGGAAAGTGGCCCTTCAAAAAAAATCCAAAGGTTACTTCAGAGGGAAAGTGGCCCTTTGAAAACATTTCAAAGGGCACTTTGGAGGGAAAGTGGCCCTTCAAAAAAGTTTTGACGAGCACTTTGGAGGGAAAGTGGCCCATTAGAAAAGTTTTGAAGGGAACTTTGAAGGGAAAGTTGCCCTTAAAAAAAGTTCCAAAGGGAAATTTGGAGGGAATGTGACCCTTCATAAAAGTTCTGAAGGGCACTTTGGAGAGAGAGAGACCCTTCAAAAAAGTTTTGAAGGGCACTTTTTGAAAAGATTATTTTAGACAAAAAATACAAAATAATTCTTGTGGAAAATTTGTGAAGGACAAACCTTGGGAAAAGACAAAGGAAGAATTCTTTCATAGAAGAAAAGGAGAGAATTCTTTCAGACATTTTGTTTGATACAAAAAGTTTGAGACAAGAATCCTGAAATAATTCAAACCTTGGGTAAAAGATCGAAAAGACACTTGAAAAGGTTGAACAAAGGATCTATAGAAAAGAAAAGAAAACAATTGGTATTCTACAAGTGAACTAAAACAAACAAGTGAATGTTAAATTTATCCAAGGGAAACTAAAAAATAAGGTATGAAATTTGGCTAACATTCTTAGTGATTCTGAGGGGAGGCATGCCTGCCTTTACCAAAGACTAGTTTCCTAAATCCTTCCATTGGGAATGAATTCATGCATAAGGCACTCAAAATAACTTGAACAAGCTTCTTGGCTAGAAAAACACAATATGGATGATCAAATTCATAAAGTCAAAGATGCACACCAAACAAGAGGAAGGAAAGTCACTTGTGAAACAATGCACTTAGGGAACACAAAAGTGAACCAAAACACACATTTAAACTAGTATTTAAAAAACATGGATTTCTAGGACTAATAACAAGACTTCAAATGTATCCCATTAATAAAGATATACAACTCTTCTATCAACCTAACTTCCATTGGAGTGTTTTCAAGTAACTCTAGCTACTATGCAAGTTCTAGGGCAAGGATTTTTTAGGATATGGACAACTTGGATTCTCTCCCATAAATAAGTACAAAGGTAGAGTTACCAATTGATTTCTTAAAGTAATCTTGTCTATCCATAAAGTTTTTTTCAACTTGTTGTGCTTGGATCTTTGATTATTCTCCAATATTCTCTTAATGATCTTGATGAGATTCTTATTAGTAGACTTAGCCAATACATTACCTTGAGGGCAATAATTAGATGAGGTACTCAAGTCAAATCCATTCCTACCTACCCAATCAAAAGTTTTGCACTTAAGAAATCAAGTGCATTATTAGAAATGATGACATCAGGAACTCCAAACCTTGTTATAATGCTCTCATGGAACTCAAAGTTAAGGTTTTCATTTGCATCCTTTAATGTAATAGATTCTACCCACCTTGTGAAGTAATCAATAGCAGTCAATATCTATTTATGTCTAAAACTTGATGGAGGGTTGATGATACCAATAAAATCGAGGCCCCATTACATGAAAGGTTGGTCCACTTGGATAGGATTCAATGGAAGGGATGCAAGTTTTTGTTTGCCTATACAGAAGGCACATTGAGGACACACCTTAGCCCAATGATAATAGTCCCTAAAAAGACTAGGCCAATATTAACTAGCCCTTACTATCTTTTTAGATGTATTTCTAGGATATAAATGACCTTCATCTATACAATTATGAAAACTTTCTAGTAGCATGTCAAATTAACCACTGTCGATACACCTCAATAGCATACCATTTATGTCCATTATCAACAGAATAATATCAACAAGGTAATAGGGAATGGTATACAATATATAGTATCTCCTTTGAGACTTTCTCAAACCATTGAGACACTCACCATTTTTAAAAAAAATGATGATGTCTTATGTCTAGCTCTAGACTGGTATGTGATCAGTTAGTTAGGGGTAAACATGGCTGATTAAGACCTCTTCTTTCAGATCTTGTAGATTTGAATCTAAATTCCCATATAATCCTTGTAATCTCACCAAGTTTGTCACCTTTATGTCCACATCATACTCCATCAACTTTGTGATCTAGCTAGCTCTCTTTTCAATGAGGTCCTTACTTAGGAGAAACTCTTTGGTGCTAAGCTGAGAAACCATGGCATGTATATTATTGTTTGATACCATGTGCCTAAATTTTTTCAATCCCCTTATCACTCTCAAATCTTTTTTCTCAAAAAATGTATATTTGACCTCATAATCTTCCAATCCTTGGCTGAAGAATACAATTGGTTACTCTACCTCTTCATCATTCCTTTTCATGAGCATAGCTGAGATTGTATCAAGGTTAGTAAAGGTATAAATTATGAAATATTTGGAAAATTTTGGGTTCAATAGAGTAGGATATTTTGAAATTACTTTCTTTATTGTCTCAAAATTACTCTTTCCCTCCTTTATCTAAGTAAAAACTTGGTTTTTTTAGCATGTATATGATAAGCTTTACCGTAGCTTCAAACCATAGAATAAACCTTCTAAAAAAGTTTATTTTCCCCAATAATATTTGTAATCTCTTCTTATGCTGAGGTAAGGACAAGCCTAGGATAACCTCAATCCTTTCAGGGTTGATAGACAATCATGCTTTTGAAACAATGTACCCCAAAAGTTTACCTTCATAAATAATAAAGATGCACTTTTTTGGATTAAGGGATATGCCATACTCCTTACATTTCTCAAACACTTACCTTAGATGTTTCATATGATTAGAAACATATTTTGAAAAGATAGTTACATCATATAGGTATACATATAGGAACTTATTGATCAAACCTTTAAAATCCATGTCCATTTCTCTTTGAAAAGTGGCTCCAACATTGAATAAACCAAAAGGCATCTTATTATAGGAAAAGTTTCCCCACTTTGTAGTGAAGGCTATCTTGAAATAATCATCCTCATTTACCAATATTTGGTTATATCTTGAATAATCATGAAGAAGAGAGAAGAGTTGGGAACATGAAACAACCTATAGAATTTACTCCATGGAGGGTAGTGGATAATGATCTTTGAGAAACACTCTAATTATGATCTCAAAAATCCACACAAATTCTAATCTCTCCATTATTATTTTAGAAAGGTAAATTACTATCCACCCAAGTTGAGTGTTTGATAGGAAAGATAATCCTAAACTTAATCAGGTTGGTCAATTCTTTCATCATGAGTTATTCTATCTTGGGATCGATAGGCCTTCACTTTTTCATGATTGGTTTAGCTCTAGGTTCTAAATCGATGGTATGATGAGATAGACTTGGATTAAAACCTTTTGAATATTTATACTCCCAATCAAATATGTTATGAAACTCTTTGAATAATTCAATAAAATCCTACCTCTCGAGCTAAGAACATACCTTGCCAATTTTCAAAAGTTTGTCCTTAAAAATTAGGAGTCTTTCATAGTTATCTTCCTTTGTTGACATGTTCCTTCTTTATTTATTATTATAATCATCCTCATTGAAAACACTCTCTAAGTTAATCATCTGCTTAGGTATCTTGTTTGTCTTTAGTTTAATTATTTTCTCTTCACATTGATCATGTAAACTCCTTTGGTTTCTTGAGGAGAAACTTGCCTCATTTTGCAATAAGTGTGTAATGTGTTCATCACTTTAAAACACCTACCATGAAAATTCATTATATGGAATAGAGGGTCTCATAATGATTAATATATGAGATTGATATTTCTCTTGTCCCACATCAGTAGCTATATCAAACCATGCCCCTATGGTAGCCAATTTGTTAGCATGTTTATTGGAATCCCTTGGTATGGGTTGTATGTTGAAGGAATCAAAGTCTTCAAGTAGATCCCATACCCTATGATTTTATGATTTAAGAAAGGGATTATTGGCTATAGCCTAAGTTCTTACTTGGTGGATTGCCAATGCACTATCTCTATAAATCTTTAAACTCTTGATTCCTCTCTTCTTTTCCCATTGGATACCATGGACTAGGCCTTCATATTTTGCCACATTACAAGTGCAGTTGAAGTAGAATCTATATGAGGAGTAATAACAATTATTTGATGGAGAAAATAACATAACTCTAACTCTTCCACCTAATTTGGTTCTTAATCCATCAAAAAACATTTTCCAAATTCCTCTAAGCTCATGGTCTTCATTAGTGAGTGAAGGGATTAGAACATCCCCTTTACGCATATAATAAACTCCTAAATCTGATTCTTTAATGAAAGTATATGGATAAGTTACATGTGTTTTAGTGTTTCATTTATCAAGTAAGAGATTAGAAATATCTTTAAGGGGGAGGATGTTTAACCATCCATAACACTTTCTTACTCTTTGCTAATGAAATAATTTTGATTTGAGTTTGTCTCCTTGTATGACTCAATACGAAACCTTGCTAAGGGCTGAGTCCTTATAGTCACCATTGTTGTATATCTTGTTTTAAAATCTAGGAAAGACCAATAATAAAAAATTCACCCTCCTATCTTAGCTATGAAGTCCCTCGACAAGCAGATAGCAAAATGAGCTATAAGGTCTACCACCACATCTTAGAAATTTGGGAAACTTGGGCAATCATGTAGAAAGACCTTCAGACCTTTGATGAGTAATAATATCTTATTTGGAGTCCCATCAAGCTATAATAAACCTTTTCCATGTGGCTCATATTTAAATTCTAACTTATCAGTCACCACTTTAGGCATAATAGTGGTACTAGTTCCACTATCCACAATGCAATGATAGACCAAATTGTCTCCCATAATGAGGGTGAGATAAAAGGGTGGAGGATTTTTATACTTGGTGGAGGGATATAAGACATGGATTATATCATTGGAAAGGGTTAAAATATTTTGATTTGATGTTTGGGGGGATGTATGGATGCTTATGAGTTGTTCTTATTAGAGATCCTTTTGACTAGGCATGTGCAAGACCTCCCAAAGAGATATGTTTATCTTGGCATTCTTTAAATAATAAACAATTTTTAGAGGGGAATTAATCACCATTTTTTAGACCTTTGAATGTAGAGAAGGATTCTGAACTTACTGCATTATTGGCTTGATAATCATACTTGCATTCTGATTTTACTGAGGAGCATGACTTTTAGAAAGAACTACATTAAGACTCACACCTTGTGGCCTTAGAGAGGTATCTCTTGGGGTTATTCATGATTATTAACCTTATCCCATTGATATATTCTTGGATCTTATGTTAGTTATAATTGAAATTCTTTGATTTAACACATAATCATCCTTTACTTGGAAGCTCATCTTGCCTACACTTTCGATACTACCTTCTCCACGATGATCCCTTTGCGTAAGGTCTGGTTCTTCAAAAGTTAAAGGAGTAGTTTCCTATTATGCCACCAAATATTAGTTATCTTCTCCACCATAATGCATAAAATAACCTTGAGGTTGTCCCCATTGGTCTAAATGATTCTCTCCTTAGACCAAATTAGTATGTACTAGAACAACAACCTTCGTCGAAGGAGTAGGATTAGGATTATAGGCATTGGAATGCCTATTGAAACATTTCTAACCTTATCCTCTTCCTTGGTAGTTGTATTAGGATTTAACTTTATAACCTTGTTAAGGATAGTATATATGGTTAGGTGGAGCACTTGTTTGGAATTGAGCTTGGTTGAGTAGAGCTGATAGTGACTAGATTTCTCCATCTTTGTCAATAGAAATATCCACTTTCTTGGGGAAGGATCTTGACTTGATAGCATTAAGAATTTGAGATATGCTTGGATCTTCAACTAAACCATGAGACAATAATGGCATGGAAACTCTAGGAGGGAGTCTTATAACTTGTATCAAGTTATTTTTAGCTTTAATTGTTATTTCATATGCATCAAGCAGAGTGAATCCTTGCATAAATTGTAACATCACTACTACATTAATACCAATACCTTTGATATAGGTGGGAAACATAAAGCTTGTATGATGTCTCATGATAGGTGGCAACCTATGCCATGTCCTTTTAAATCTTTCATTGAAATCCTTCATAGATTTTTTAGGACCTCTATTTATCATGTTTAGATGATGGATCAACAAAGTGTGTTAACTCTTATTCTCAAATCTAGTCACCAATAATTCCCTAAAGACATCACAACTTATAATTGAACCACCTTCCAAATTCCTATACTAGTCAAGTTATTTTCCTTTTAGAGACATAGCAAGAAATCTAATGGATATGTTGGCTTGGGTGACATTATGAAAGTTATAGAAATTTAAAATATCCATAATATGCTCAGATGGGGTAATAAGACCCTTTCCATTGAAATGAGGGAGACTCTTGGTAGCATTCGGAGGAATAGGGTCATATGCAGGAAGGTCAATTGGATTTTACATGTTAATGGTTGGGAAAGGCTATTGTCTATACACTTCTCTTCTTTCCTCTTAATCTCCTATCTTTACAACCTTCTCAACTTCTCCAAAAATTCCTTGCCAAGGATCTCTAAGCACTGGGAATGGTTCAAGGCATTATTCTTCAAGAAGAGCTTTAGATAGAGGGGCTTGATTAGAAGTCCTATATGACCTAGTGAGGACCATGAAGTATAATGTGGGAAACTTAATCTACAACTAGATATTCTCACCTTTTGGAGTTTCCAAATGCTATATTAAGAGTACAAACTTATATTTTTCAAGACCAACATTCACCTTGACATGTAGAAAACTAGGAACTAGGGTCCCATCGCGCTTGACAAAATTATTGTCTCCAAATCTTTCACCCTAGAAAGGGATGTTCAATCTTCTTCCAAATTTGGGAAATGTTGGAACACTTCTAAGCATGTGGGTATACCTATATTGGAAATAGACCTATATATTAAAAGGAATATCTCCCTAAATTTGTCTCTGAAAAATAATTCCTATCTACACCAACTTGATTGAAAATAAAAAGGGTTATAAATTACATGAAGAAAACCTATTTTAAGAATGGTGATGCACCAAGGTTTTTCATCCACATGAATTTCATATCTTAGTGCACAATATATTAAAATGTAAAGACCTCTTTCCAAGTTCTAGAGATTCTAACATGAATATTTTAGGAAAGAGGTGAGATGCATAAAAAAATAGGAGAATGAACTAAAAGGTACATTACACATTTAAGAATAGTTAAAATTCTTATAGTAGTTCCATACACTTAAACACATGTTAGATAAAAAACTTTACTTAGACATGAAGGACAAAGGCTAGAATCATGAAACCATCACTTTTTTATCAATATATGTCACTTGCACACTCAGATAGTGTTCAAAACTTGAAAGGGAAAAGGATTTTACTAATGCTTAAAGGCAAGATATCATTCTAGTAGGGCTTCACCATACTATTTGGATCTCTTTTAACTAGCCAAGGAGTTGTATATATACCAAGAAGGAAGAGAGAGAGGAAAGCCTTTTTCACCAAGGAGAGGAATCAATTTGTTTTTTTGTCACCATATTTAGCTATAACTATCTTTACAAAGGATACCTACTTGAGCCATTTGGTTGATCCATGTAATCACAAGTCATTACACATTTTGTCTAGATCTCTCAATGATGATTTTTTTAATGTTTTATACTAACAAAATTGGGATATTCTTAGCTAAGTCATGGCACCAATGTGGCTATCCACTTATTGTAAATTTGTCTTCATGTGAATGACCTTCCATTGGGCATGGTGATTTGTCATTTTCATTTTGTTGGCCTCTTCTCTTCCCTAGTTGGTTGTCACAAAATGACAGAGATCCTAGTCAATAAATGTTGAGGTTGTCTCTCTCATTATTTTGATAGATGAAGGATGTGAGCCCTTAGATCTGCTTGTGAATCCTTTTATGTGAACACCAATAGTTAGCTCACTATCTTGAAGATGACGTTCATTCAACTATCATTACACTAAGGCTTTTCCTTTGGGCACCCTTCTTATATAATTCATGTAGTTACTTTCCCTAAAATAATTCTCATGGGCATTTTCATTGTACATTTTCCTCAAAATATTTCCTATAGGTGTGCTCTCCCCTTTGAATGATCCATGTATTTTTGGGCCTTTGGAGTATGGCTTGTCTAAAGGATTTTTGTAAACAACAGTTATGTAACAATTCCTTAACACTTATTTCAAAGGTCACTTCCTTTTGGAATGATCCCTTCAGGCTTGGCAAGTGTCCCTTTGAAAAAAAAATTGAAGGAAACTTTGGAGGGAAAGTGTCCCTTTATAAAAGTTTTGAAGTGAATGTTGGATGGAAAGTGGCCCTTCATAAAAATTTCAAAGGGCACTTTAGAGGGAAAGTTGCCATTCAAAAAATCTTTGAAGGGCACTTTGGAGGGAAAGTGGCCCTTCAAAAAAGTCTCAAAGGGCACTTTAGAGGGAAAGTGGCCCTTTAGAAAAGTATTGAAGGGCACTTTGGAGATAAAGTGGCCCTTTAGAAGAGTTTCAAAGGGAAATTTGTAAAGAGAGACATCCTTCAAAAAGGTTTTGAAGGGCACTTTTTAGAAAGACTATTTCAGACAAAAAGTCTGAAATAATTCTTTGGAAAAAGTTACAAAGGACAAACCTTGAGAAAAGACAAAGGAAGAATTATTTTAGAGAAGACAAGGAGATAATTATTTTAGAATTTTTATCTGAGATAACAAACCTGAAAGAATTCAAATTTTGGGCAAAATACTAAAAAGACAGTTGAAAAGGCTGAACAAAAGCTCTGAAGGAAAGAAAATAAAACAACTAGTCTTTTATAAGTGAGCTAAACAATATAAGTGAATGTTGAACTTAGACAAAGGAAGCTACAAAACAAGGTATGAAATCTGGCTAATGCAAGGTCTTAGCTCAATTGAAGGTGATAATTGGGCTTCTCTTATGTAACAAAATCAATCACCTCCTACATAACATAAAGAAGTTCCTCTTGTGAAAAATGGAGGAGTCCCTTTCATGACTCAATCTAAATGTCCAAATAAACAAGGAATAGGTAGAGAGAAGACATAATCAGAGGCTACATTTGTCAAATTTCAAGAAGGAAAAAACCATTTTAGATAATGTCAAGTCATTTAGTTTAGATGTGTAACTAAGGTGGATAGTCCTATTGTAGCTAATATAAGAGCTAAAATAAGGATAGTGATTGGTGACTTAGAGGTAGGGAGAGTAGATCCTTCACCTTCTCAACCACCTTAGAAGACTAATGAGAAAGATGCAAACCTTAAAGATTCACCACTTCAAAGTGGTTAGAATGAAAAGGGTCCATTTATACCTCATTTCACATAAGCTCCAAGTACTATTGTTTCTCCTAAATTATAATTAAAGGTTGGTGGCCTTCACATCAACATTGTAGACCAGATGAAGAAGGCTCATGTCACCATGCCAAAGTGTGACACATTATTTATTCTAAGGTATAAAAAAATCCTTAAAAAATAGTTGTCAAAACTCAACATCTTAGACAAAAAAAAGTAAAAAGAAAGTGTAGTCCTAACCAGCACTAATCATCTTAATTAACCCTAAAAAACCAAGGCAAATAAACCCCCTCCCTTTTATCTTTCTATAATAATAATAAGGGAATGCCTAGCATATAAATATATGATATATAGTGGGGAAAGTACATACGTCATTCCAAAGTCAATATTTAACAAGTTGGGGTTAAAATATGGCCCTAATTCTAAGGGGGTCTTGAAACTAGATGGGTCTCCTACTAAAATAGTTGGTGTGCATAAAGACCTAAAACTTATCATATCTTCTTTCCCCAATTACACCAAATCCCAAGATGTTTTTCTAGTTGAACTACCCCTATTTCTCCTTATGTTTATCTATGGAATTCACTAGTAATATAAGAAGATACCTATCATCTAAATGGTCTTATATGGTCTTTAGAGGTAGGTATGGGACCAAAGCCACCATTAGGTCTGAGCCTATTTCTAAGTTTCATTTGTATCCCTACATTTCTAACATATTAGTTATCAATTACAATATTATTGATGAATATGATCCACATGATGATCAAGATCCAGTTGAACCACTTGAGGGCATATGAACACTACTTCTTAATGAGTGGGTACGGATAACCATGTATATGATCCTTACAAGAACATTAAGGAAGCAAACATAGGGATATATTGTATGCATGAGGAGAAGGTAGTCATATCAGCCCTTACCAATCCAAACCAAGATAATTATGGAGTATAGAGAATATTTTTTGATGTCTCTAGGTGAAATAATGTAAGTGGAGTAGGTGTCATGCTTGTTTTTCCATCTAAATCAAAGGTATTTTTATGCCATAAGATTCCAATTCAGCTACACATGTAATAAAATAAAGTATTATGCCCTCATTCATGGGTTATAATGGGTAAGGAGAAGAGGTATCAAGCTTTTAAAATCTATGCGAAATAGTGAATTGGTACTCTATCAATTGATATTTTAGATTTCAATCATGAATCCCCTACTAAATTCATATAATCATAGGGTTTGGGACCTCATAAAAGACATTGAGTCCTTTGACATCTATTTAATACCAAGAGAAGACAACTAACATGAAGACGTGATAGTAGCTATAGGTTCACAATATGAATTCCTAAGTGAAGTCAAGAACCTAAAGAATTAGTCACAAATTAAGGTATTTTACAAACCATCAATACTTGATAATGAATTTAGTTGGTAGGTCTTTAACAATGATAAGCAGATAAAATGTTCCTTATAATAAGAGGCAGAATTATGCTCAAGTAATCAAGGTAGGATTCAATAATAGTATGGTGATTATATTTTTCAATTAAAGATAAAAAAAATTCCTAAGGTATTATTGAACCTTGAGAACATATTCAATGGAGATGATCAATTGTAGAAATAAACATGAGTATGTCAATCAACGAATAACAATATGATAATTTCACCATTTTTAAATATAAATTGCTAAAACTAGGCAAGGTGAACACTAGATAAGATAGGATTGCCTTTATAGAGTTGTGTAAGGATTAGAAAACATCTTTTCTTGGGAATAAAATGACTAGAAAGGGTTTGATCCTAATTTAGCTTAGCATACCATATAATTGGAGGCAAGTTCCAAACCTATGATGTAGAACCAAAAATGATCAACCCCAAGATTTATTTACTCATGAGGAAAGATTTGAATAAATAAATTGAGTCCAAAATTGTATTCCCCATCAAACACTCTTCATGGGTGGATAGCCTTTTACATATAAGGAAAAATAATGGGGATATAAGGTTATGTGTGGGTTTCAAATATCTTAATAGGGTGTCATTACGATACCACTACCCCTTACCATCCATGGATCATATTCTTAAAAAGGTTTTAGGTTCAAAACATTTCTCCTTTCTTGATGGATACTCAGGTTTTAACTAGGTGTTGGTGAAAGAAGAGGACTAATACAAGATTGCCTTCATAACTAAGTGGAGCACTTATGCTTATAAGAAGATTCCCTTTAGGCTATCCAATGTAGGATCCATCTTCCAAAAAAAATTGATGTAGACTTTAAAGGAATCACAAATGAGATGGTGCTTATATATCTCTATGATAATACCATCTTATCAAAGGATACTAAATAACACTTGACACACCTAAGGCTAATATTTCATAGGTGAAGGTAGTATATGGTTTGTTTGATCCCTAAGAAGTGTATTTTAACATTCAATGAGGATAGAATTTCAGGCCACATTGTGTCTAAGGAAATCCTCTCTATAGACCTTGAGATGGTATTTATAATTCTATCCCTATCACTTCCCAAACACAAAAAATGACTATAGGTTTTTCTAAGTAAGATCAACTTCATTACAAGGTTCATTCCTATATTTATTGAGTTAGCTAGATCCCTAACTTATATGATCAAGAATCATAGTTAATTTACTTAGAATAAAAAAGGAAAGAGGAGTTTCAAAGAAATTAAATAGGCTATTTATCAAGAACCCACTCTCTTTAACCTTGATTTCTCAAAAGACTTATTTTTGTATCCCTTTTCAATTAATGACACCATATCTACCATGTTGATCTAGAAAAATAGTGGACCTTAAGCATCCCATATTATTATTTATTGAAGAATTTTATGGATATGATGAGAGGTATACTTATGTATAAAATCATGTGTTTATTGGAATGATAAGGATTAAAAAATTTAGGCACATCCAACAACAAGATCTATGTCATGGTGGCCGACCCTAGCATCAAGGACTTCCTTCTTAATTGGGATTTGAGTGAAAAAAGAGTAGGTTGGGTGAATATATGAATGGATTATGAAATATAAGTAAAAATTAGAAAGATATTGATTAGTATAGGATTGTGTGAGAACTTAGTAGTAGATGTTAAGGATAGAAAATAGGTAGATTTGGTACTACATAGTGATCCCCAAGCAGCTACACATAAACCTTATTCTAGTTGGACTCAAGACATGTTAAGACTCATTAAAATAATATATTTCCCTATAGGTTTATATAAGACAATAGCATGGTATTATAAGATGCAATCAATTTTCTATGTCTTTATAGATGGGGTCTTATTTAATAAATATTTTGATGGCATGATTTTAAGGTGTGTAGAGACTAACAAGGTTAACAAGATATTGGATCAATTTCATGATGGGATTTTAGGAGGCTAATTTATAGTTAGGACCATAGTAGAAAGGATAATGAGAGCATGATAATTTTATCCAAGACTATTCAAATACTCCCATGATTGGGTTAGTATATGTCATAAGTGTGTCATTTTCACTGGGAAATAGAAGCTAGATACCTTGCCCATAAATCCCATCCAAGTGGAACAATTGTTCATGCAGCAGGGCCTATATTTTATAGGCATGATAAATCCTCCATCTAGTGTAGGCCACAAATGGGTCTTGACTACTATAGACTAATTCACCAAGTGGGTGAAAACATTATTCCATAGTAGCAAGGATAATGAGAGCATGATAATTTTATCCAAGCCTATTCAAAGACTCCCATGATTGGGTTAGGATTTGTCATAAGTGTGTCATGTTCACTAGGAAATAGTAGCTAGATACCTTGCCCCTCAAGCCCATCCAAGTGGAATAATTTTTCATGTAGTGGGGCCTATATTTTATAGGCATGATACAACCTCCATCTAATGTAGGCCACAAATGGGTCTTCAATACTAAAAACTACTTCAACAGGTGGGTAAAAACATTATCCCTTAATGAAGCAAATGAAAACTCAGTCTTGGAGTTTTATGACAACCTAATAACTAGGTTTGGGGTCCCTTCCATAATCACATCTAACAATGTATTATATTTTAGTTGTGTAAGGGTAAGTGAATGGTCTCTAAATTATTTCATTTACATTTACTTCCTCAAACTATGGTAATAGATTTGTAGAGTCCATCGACAAAAATTTAATCATGATCATAAAGAGAAGTATGGAATATAATTAGAGGATACAACATACCAAACTAAGGACATCCTTGTGGGAAGATATGATCGCAACCAAAAGAGATACTAGTCATTATCCATACCATTTTATCTATGGTAAAGAGGAATTGTTATCCATATCACTTGAGTTTCCATCTTTGGAACTCATGCATCAGCTTGAGCTAATGGAGAGTAATGCCATGGAAGTGAGGTTGAATTAGCTGAGAGAGATATATGAGACAAGGGATGATGCCATGCATGACATATTGTCCTATCAAGATCAAGTTGAGAGGTCATTTGATAAGAGATATGTCTTAAGGAATTTCAAATAAGGTGATATTATGTTAAAGTGAGATTAAGACTAATCTAAACCTAGTAAAAACTCAAAATTTGATAGTCTATGGAGTTTACCCTATATCATCACCAGTTGTAAAGAGCACAATCCATTCTAATTGTCAATATTGAATGGTGAGGAACTCCCTATCCCTGTCAATAAGGTGTTCCTTAAGTAATGTTATTAAAGAATACATATTTCCTTATACATAGTAGTTTATGTGTTTTTTCTCTATGTGTTATTTTGCATTGTCTTGTTAGTTAGTTTCTTTGTTGTCTTGTTCCTTTCTTAGGTGTTTAGGTTTAGGTTTTTATTTTGTGCCCTTATTTTTAGTGGTAAGGTTGTTTAAATCCTTGAAATATATAGGGTGTTAAATCTAATTGACAGTCTAAGTAGAGAGGTTATCTCAATTGAGTCATGTCTATCATGTGTAAGATAATTAGTTCTCTTACCTAGCAGGTAAGTCAACCCCTAAGAGTCACTAATGATGTTGATATATTTATGACCTTAGACTTAGAAAGGATCAACTTTTTCTCCAAAAAATTAAACCATGTCCTTTTTCATCTTCATAAGTATTTGGGATGTTATGAAATTCTAAGAGAGGTTTAGTTGTCTTTAGGTTCATAGGAATAATATTCATAGAGTGTGTTATGTCATGAGGTGTTATGGTAGACACCATTTAGCATATTTGAAATGAGTCAATATTTAATTATGTTGATCATGTTTAAGTATCCAAACCAATTCCTAGTGTGATACTCATGATAAAAAACCATGCATAATATGATGGCATATGGTGTTGTAGCTCATGATCAATCGCATGTCAATTTAATAATGATAAGAACCTATAGAATGAAAAAAAATTAGAAGGATTAGAGTTAGTATGAGGATAATATGGTAACTTTGTTTGAAGCCTTTAGCATCATTTAAGGTTTTTTTAGCAAATATTAAGGTAAATGCTTCCATTATTATTACGCTTTTTATTATGTATGTATTACCTTAAAGGGGTATTAAAACCATGACATTAGTGTTATTATGCCCCCTAACACACCATTAAGTCATCATCAAGGGTATAATGGTCCCAAAAGGTCTTATGGTCATTGAAAATCATTATAAGGTGGTTTTATATGTAAAAAGGTCTATTTTAGAAGACAAATACCATTCATTCACTATAAAGGGCCCCACAAGTTGAAATGTGAATTTTGGCTTCCATCCATCCATACCCCTTGATTTAAAAATGTTTTTTGACCTATCATTCCCTTATTTTGGGCCTAATCATTTCTCAATATCTCAAACTTGTAATAATGTAGAGAATAGAGAGTTTGTAGGTGTTTTCAAGACTTATACAGCTAGTTTAGAGTTAGATAAGTTTATAAATCTCATAAGGGATACCTTTAAAACATCATAGAGAATAATCCTTATTTTAAAAGGCAATATAAATAAATAAAATGCAACATAGTCTCCATCGAGCTCTTAGTAAGCTTAGAAGGGCTAGTTTCAAGTGTGGTATGGTACATATAGAGAGAGACATAACCCAAGATCTTATATAGAGGTAGAGTCCTTGGTGGTATTTAAATTAGTTGTATTGGTCTATAGATCAAATCCCTAGGCTTTATGAATAATTGTTAAGACCCCTAGGCAGTCTTAAACCCTTGAAAAACCCTAGTGGCTCAATTTTGGGAAATCCTTATTGAAAAAAAATATTTTGAAGCATGAGAGTGTTTTAGAAATACCTTCATAGGTATAAACATAAAATTTATTTTTTCATCAACCAATAGGGGCACATGTGACATTGAGAGATAGGTAAAGAGCTCCATAAGGTAATTCGCAAGTTGAGAATCATGTTAATATTATCTCTATGTTTTGAATTTTTATTCATGGTTAGTTAATCCAAAAAATTTTTAATGTGATTATCATATTATCATTCATTAAAGTCTCCCCAAACACCTATTTATTCTATACACAATCTTCTAAGCAACATTTATGATCTAAGCTACTGGAACTATATATAGACTACTTGTTTAACGCTGGTTAAAGATGGTCTTATTTTATATTGTCAAAAGGAAAGTGAAAGTATTGATATCATAAGGAATATAAATAAATAAATAAATAAATGAAGGATAATCCTAAGCTCTGTAGTCAAATTTTTAGTCTGAGAATGCTTAAGACCATGAAAATGTAGACATACATGTATACAAGCTTGTAGGTCTGCATTTGGTATGTAATTTTTGAAAATTAATTATGATGGGTGATTAATAAGGTTTAAAAGGTAATTTTATATGCAATTTTAAAACATTTTAAATGGTCAAGTATTATTATAAAATTGTTTCTCTAGACCAAATATCTAAGACACAAAGTCACTCCTATAGGCAAATAATTAGCCTTTTAACCATTTAAAGCCTGAACCAGTATAAAGGAAACATAAGGATGCAAATGATAAACATATAAAATAGATAAAATATACTAAAATATATCTAAAAATTTATATTTTACAAATTTAGTGATCATACACATTAAAGATGTGAACATAAACTAACCTATAGGAAGACTATGGTTTTTTGTCATGAACAGTCCAACTTTGGGAATGTTAATATACTCGTAGAAGTAAAAGTTGTTATTAAAAAATAATAAATAAGTTAAAATTTATATCAAGGTCAATTTACATGTATAAATAGAAATTTTCAAGCTTAACACTTACAAATTCAAAGTCACACCTATAAGATTTCCTTGTAGCTCAGTTGGTCTTCAGCTTGAGAGAGAAGGGCTTACTTTATTTGAATAGGAGGTAATATAGGATCAAAGAACATTAAAAGTATCTTATATATATCCATAATAATCCCCATATTATTCTCTTATTTATTGAGTAAGATTATCATGTTGATAATCATATCCAAGCTTGTTAAACCCAAGAGCCCCACATATATGCTTATGTGTTTATGGTTATAAGAGTGTGTTTGATTTCAAGTAAGATGGAAAACTAAGTAAAATAATGTGTTGAGTGATAATAAGGTAAAATAAATTAATATACAAACTCACTTGGTAGTGAGGAAAATAATAAACATAGACTACTCAGGTCATTGGCATCAACTAGTTTGAGAACCTAGTATAGGCTAATAATGGTCATAACAAGCCTAAAGAGGAGGAATGGTAGAGATAGAGATATAAGAAATTATGATAATAAATATAGGGTTGAGTTCTATTATGATATATTTTAAAACATATTTAATACCACCATAATAAAATATAGTTAGTCTTGTGTCTTGAAGGTCAGTTTAGGGCTATAAGGCCTAAAACCCTGTATAAGCCCTCCAACCTACAAATCCATTATTATGAAAAAATGAGTTCATAAATAATATTTATGGATATAATAGGTTTTTTAATTATGGTAAAATTCTTAAGAAATGTGTCTAATTTAATGATAAACATAGAAGGTGCCCTATTGTATTAAAAGCCTTCCTCAGGATCTCTTATCATAGTCTGGAAAATCAAGCTACAAGTTTACATGCTCATAAATTACATGAAGAGGTGAATGGGACCTAATTACCTTAGGTTAATTTTATGAAACCTATTTAATTTACATACATGGTGGAGAGATATATATTTAATGGGGATGGATATTTATGAATAATCTTTAAAATTGTAAGCATGCCCAAATTGCCTAGAAGAAACCCAAGGGGTACCAAAATTTAATCGGATCTCATTAGCAAAGATTCATGGGACTAGGATATATTAATGAAATTTAAGATGATATATTAGCTAAATATTCATGGCCTTAAGTTTTCAATCTATTTCATGTGCTTTATGAACCATCATTAAAATGGTAGGCCACTCCAAACCCTCCAAAACCCTCATAAAGGACCTAATGGAAAAGAAATTTATCCTAATGAATATAACAGACCTAGAACACCTTAGAAACATTAATAACACACATAAAGTCCTATGTGATCTATTATAATTAAGAATTTGTCATGTCTGAGGCAAAATTTATAGGAAAATGGATTATAATGTCTAGTTATGGGACTATTTTCATGGTTCCTAGGCATGTTTGAGATTCTAAGTAGATTGGGAGGCCACTTGGTCTTGTGAAAATATGGAATGATATCCAAAAAATAAATAATGAAACCCTACAGTGGCACATGAAATCCTAATAAACAAACTTTGATTAAAATAGATAGGTAACCTCATTTGCATTGAGAAAAGGATGTTGTAGGTATGCTCACATGGTAAAGAGGATTTTTAGATAATAAGCACCTTTGTATCAACCTATCTAGGCCATTATTAAGCTCATAACTCACTTTAAAGTGTCTAAATATTAAGTTTCTCACCCACTAAAGAAATAAATGAATTATAACAATTATGACTAGCATGAATGGTATCAACTAAGTGAGTAGTGGTCATGTTCAAACATGTAATTGCCTTCTCAGAATAGATACATAACTCTTAATACATGTCAAGGAGTAATGGACCAGTTTTAATGAGCATGGTGTATTCATATAGTCAACTATGACCAAAAATAGGCCATCCACCACATTTCTGTGCCCAACAGGCTCATTTAAGGCCACTATGCCACCAAGGCAATGCATGAGGAGAGTTATGGGGTTGTTTTTACTCCTTGTTCATGTTTGTAACTATTTATTAGATGAATGATGTTTATTATGGCCTCTACACTCCATTTGTATACCATGTTCTCTCTACATATTTTTTATGTTTTATATATTGGGTTTCAAAATCCATTATAAACATCCCTTTACTAGGTATGAGAAATTTATTCTAATTTGTATCTTATAGACTTAATCTACTATAAAGATGGATTTGGCCTTCTCCATACTAGTATTCTAGTTTATTCATGCTTGTTTGATTTGAATAAGTGGTTGATCTTTTCTCCCTTTACATGTCCTTGTCTCTCACCTAGATACTATTTAATTATTTTATGTAGGTTACATGGTGTGTGAAGGTGATTATGCTTTTAATCGTAGTGGAAACTAATTTTTAGTATCTTTCATTAGACCTTGCACTCATCACCCTCAAGTTATAGGTAGTTGGCATGGCTTCCATGTGAAGTACTAATGTGTAGGAATAATTTGGAGAGAGTGTGTTAGTAACCTATCCTTTTTTAATCCATAATTCTTGTTAAAGGATAAATTATAAGATACATAACATTGGTACATCACCTATTATAATATATGGTTTGACTTCATGTATTTATTCTATCCCTTTTCATATTCAAATAAGTAGGTAGTAGTTGAGCTTAGATGATGCATCAGGGAAGATAACCCCAAAACTAGAGATTAAACTCATCCATTATGCCACCAACACCTAGAGGTCATTCCATTATATGAGCTAGATGAGGTAGGTTTTAAACCCCTTTGCCTTAACTAGTAGTAAAATCAAAGTAGGGAGGTAAAACTATACATGGTTGTTTTGACTTGTAGGTGTTTTATCCTACTCTTTATAAAAATAAATAACATTAAAATAAATAAATTTTTAATGTGTGATATAGGTGTAAACTATAATATATTATAATTATAAATATAAATATATAAAATAATCAAAAAATATATTTTGACAATTTCTAAATATAAAAACTTGTTATTTTTTGGAAAATACTAAGAGGGAGATAATTAGCTAAAAATATGATCTTTGTTGATTGTTCAAGGTGAGTGATAGTGAAAATAAATCTAATAGTTGGTTATGCATGCTCAAAATTAGAAATTAAACTGTAAATTAATGTGGATAGGTCTACTATAAGGTTAATATAGTGAAAACCACTCTTTTTCATTAATTACATACTCATCCCAATTTATTGTGATGACTAACTGACAATAAAATACAATAGTAATTTTTTATGAAAATGGTACATCAGAGGCAAAAGTAGCCAATATTATTAGACATGACCACTTTAATTAGATAATATTATAGGTTGATCAAGTTCTTAATATTATATGTATTCCACATGTCTTTAACAAAAAATTAATCACCATGAATTTTGTGTATGTGTCTACTAATCAACCTAAGATATCACAACTTATATATTTCCATTAATAATTAAATATTTGTCTTCTTTTGTCTTTATAACCTTAAGGGAATTTTTATATCTTAAAAACCTATTAAAATTGGAAATCATAATTAGTTGAGCTAAGTCAATCACCCTTTGATGATTGACTACTACTTGCATATCCAATACTCTAAGTATTGAAACCAATCTCACTTAGTTCTCCCACATAGAGTGATTGTGATTTTTTTCCCCTTGACTATGTGTTTGGATCCATAAATATGGTTTTTATCATTTACAATGATAACTCTTGACTTTCTTTGGGATTACCTTGAATTGGTTTATGGTTACTCCTCGTGAGTGATCTTTATTTTGTAAATAATAGGGAAGATTTAATTAATATAAAATAATGTGTAAAATTGAAATAAGTGAATACCAAGTTGGTAAAATGAATGAATTTTGATGTTTTTTTATAGGTGATCTTTTTTATAATTTCATTTAGCCAATCTTATGAAACGTGTAGGAAAACCCCAAATAAATGATTTCAAATTTTAAAACTAGACATTATCTGGCATGGAACACAACTAGACTAAGTGTAAAGGACTATAAAAATATTCCCATATGCCTAGTATAATTTTATAAAAGGATCAGGGGAACCTATCCTAATATGGAGATAGTATGAGTCTATTTTTAAGAAACTTGAGCAATTAAATTTGAACATTTTTTGTAGTAGTGATATAAAAAAATGGTTAAACACATTTATAGATAAGTGGATTAAAGTAATGGTAAATAATATTCATGTAACTATAAAAAAAGTGGTGTTATTTAGGATGTATCAATAATTTACATTTTCAAGTACATGTGATCAAATTTATGTGTCTACATTCCCCAAACCCTTTATTATAGTAATAAAATTGTTAGATTAAAGGATAAAATTTTGAGCCTATATGTGTACAACACACTTTTTATTTTATAGGAAACTTAAATTTGTGTATGGAACTCAAATTTAGTAAACCCTAAAATAGCACATGAAGCCTTAATTTTTTTCCCCATTATATTTTAAAAAAACATGAAATTTGAAAATTGAAAATTTTAAAAAGATAGTAAAGGAAGAGTATACATGTTTAGGTGAAACCAAATTTACATATATCCTATAATTTATTATGGATAACTATGCCATTTTGTTAAATCAAATGGATATTTTGAACCAATGGAAAATTAAAAGTCATCAAGTCACAATTTGAGTAACTAATCAAGCTCTTGAGTTATAAAGATTCATTATTCCAACTATCCTGAATAGGGAATAGTAATTACTATATTATTCTAAAAAATATAGATCAATAATGGATTAACTAGAATTCATGCCAAAGACATTTAGTGTCACTAGAATCAAATGTATATCACTTGTAATATAATATGGAACCACATAATGGGTTCATTAGATGTAATGCCATGGTTTTAGATCATATTTGAATCTCAACGTACCTTTCACACATAGATTTGAATCACATTGTTACAAATTGATATATATTATATTTTTTCATGATGATCAAATTTCTCTTATATTTTAATTAAAATGAATAGTTTACCTTTGAAAATGTAATTTCAAACATTGAAACTATCGATGAATAAGAATCATTCCTTTGTAAAATTTTAAACTTTGAACTTTTCCACTTTTAACTTTGAATTTGTAAATTTATACTTTGAATAATCATGATAATGAATTAGTATCATGCACACTAAATTATTTTCCAAGTGATATAGCATGTTATGCACCCATATGCTCAATAGTTACTATATTTAAAACTGACAATTTTGATCTTGTACCTTTTTTGCATATACCCATATAGATGATTTTAAATGTGTATAACTATATAATTTGAGTCTTTAAAAAGTGAGAGAATATACATGTCATATGCCCTTATAATCTATATCAATATATTAGTATATAATATATATGTAATTTATTTATCACTTTGAATATGTAAAAACTTATACTATGTTATAGATTTTAATTTTGCATTACCTTAAATTTTTGAAAAATTGTACTTTAATCTTTAGAACCTATACTCTGTATTTTTTAACATATACTTTGTCTTAGATTTAATATTTATCTTCATTGAGGCTTGGATCTATAAGACAAGCCCACTATGATTCCCCCTTTCAAGGTGAGGGATGTGGATTATAAGTCACAAATCTCTAAAGAAGATTTAGTTGTATCATGTGATAAAGATACAATCAAATATTATTATGTCAACATATGGAGATTATTTCACCATAGATATTTAATTGTAATTACAACATGTATGTAACATATTTAATGTGAAAGATACAAGTGTCATGTCTAGATATGTTTACTAATGTGTAAATACTAAAATATTATTTTATATTACATACTAGTCTTGTACAATTTAGAAATACCAATCATTGTTAAACCCTTCAATTTTTTACTTTCCTATTTTATAAAGGCTCACATTCACCATCTCATTATGTCTAATTTCTTACCCTATAGTTATACCCTAACATTATAATTTCATATACCACTTCTATCCTATAGTCTACATAAAACATGATTTATATCTTTTATAGATAGTTAGAGATCCTCAACAAATTCTTACCATACATTACACTAACATCTAGATTAAAATGTTAGTGTTTATGCTAGTGTCCTAAATATGACACTAGTGTCCCTCCCTTATAAAGGGTTAAATTTAAAACATCCTGGTATGTACAGGTTGACATATTTATCTTATTTAAAACTCTTGTGATATTATTTAAAAAGGTTTGGTATAAATAAAAATCAAATGTCATTCATTATTTATGTAGAAAGCACATCTTAATCTCACACTACACTACTAAAAATGATTTGTACAATTGATTTATATTACCATATTTTTTCCTATTTCTAAACTAGCCATAGGGATAATATTTTTACATGTCTAAATCATTTAAAGAGTAACCCATGAGAATTATTTTTCAAGTTACAATCTAGATCACTAAATTCACTCACATATAGCATATTGTATAATTATTCGCACACAAGCCCACATAAGGTGGATAAATACATCAGTATGAATACTTATTCAAATTATATGGATATGTAGCTATCACTCATTAACATATGGGTCTTAGGGGTCATCTAAACTTCAATTGATCCTGATAACCCATATTTTACAATATGACATGCCCAAATTATACCTAGGGTTTTAAAAATAGACTAATTTTAGGAACTTATGCAGGTGATATGAACTGATAACCTATAAGGATATAGTGAACACTCATTAGTGTAACTGAATATCTTTAAAAAATATTTATGTTTATCAAAATTAGGACATAAGAATTGAAATTGTGTCTATAATTTGATGTAAATATCCTACATAATAGAAAGTTTATTTATAGAATTTGATGATTCAAGATGAGTCGTCAAATTCTCTTATTTTTCATGTATCCCTATCATATCTTCTTTGACATCATTGAGTAATATAAGTGTTATTTCTCCTTACCATTATTATTTTCATTATTTTTTATGCATTATACTGTTATATATTTATTGTATTCATCATAATATTTTTAATCTAAATTATTTAATTATAATGATTTATAATATCTTATTCCATAATTTATTAGGATATTCTCCCTACCCTTAACTCAAAAAGGGCTAAAATTTATGGTGAACCTACTTATTTTTTAACATAACAATCCCTAGTCTTCCCTAAGGTTTCCTTACAAACCTTTTTTTCTCCTAGGGTTTCAAATTTAATTTATATTTCCTTATAATGTTGTATTTTTTTTAACATTCATATATACCTCTTTTTGTGTTCTCATATTATTCTTTGGAAGATTTAAAATTGATAAAAAGGGACCTCTTCCTCTTCCAAACTCTAAGGAGGGTGATATATACTTTCCCTCTAATTAGGTCCATGCTATGACTAATCCAAGGGGTAAGGTATCCTATCCTATAGTACCAAATGAAGGTAACCAACATATCCTTCCTCAACCACATCCACCTATCACATCTCCTCTTGGTGGTGTATGTATGCATATTCAATTTGAATTACCTAGGGTTTGTGATTATGAAGCCATTAAATATAAAATAATCAAGGTGGGGAAGTTAATATCATATTTTCAAAATAAAAATTAGTATTTCAATTCAAGTATCACATCATTGTAAAATTAGGTCACATATGTATAGAATATAAAATGTTCTAATGTTAATCATGAATTTGTATCTTCATCCATCAATGTTATACCTAACAAGACTTCATATCCAAATGGGAAGCTACAATAGAATACATATGCAACAAGTGATTAATAAAAATTTCAAAAGGGTAATAAGATTTCAAGTGAGATTCTAAGGGAAATGGTTATAAACACTTTGATGAAACTACCTCCACTACATATACTAAGGAAATTCGAATATTATTATGAATATCATAGAATGCATGGGCATCATATAGATATTTTTTTGGATTTGAAGAATAAAATACAGAGTACAATTGATAGTGGTGATCATATTATATATAAATAAATCAAGAAACCCACTCACCTTATACATGCATTTTCTACAACATGAGTGAAAAAATAACTAGTATGGATACAAAAGGATAATTTATAGAAAAAATAGTTGTATTTGAAAAAAATAGAACAACAAAAGATTTAAAAGATACAATTTGAGAAGGAAAATATAAAAAAGGAAAAAAATACAAAAAGGTAGATTAAAAAAGGCACAAGATGAAAGAATATCAATTACAAAAGGAACAATTTGAAAATCAAAGTATATAAAAGCTATAACAATAAAAAGTTAAATTTTTGAAAGATAAGTTAGAAAATCAAATTGAAGATAAGTAAAAAACGATGTCAAAAATCAAGAGACACTTGAAAAAGTTAAAGTTTTAAATGTCATTAGAAAGGGAGAAATTACAAGGCTTTCCTCATATTAGGACCCTTTCACCATCACTACTCACATAGATGTTAATAAATTTACATATATCAAG